>WBNH01001139.1:1501-14559 GCA_013401255.1 Urocolius indicus
ATAGTAAAAAAAAAAAAAAAAAAAAACAACAGGAGAAAACCACTTCCCAGCTATCCAATGACTGCAGTTTTCACGCCACTACCCTTCCAAATTTGTTAAGGAGAAAATATGTAGTGTTTTAAATAAAAGAAAACCTGCATCAGACTACAATACAGGGGTTGTTTCAAACAAGCACAGTGCACAGTTGGAGGGAGTTTGGTTAGGACTCAGTCATTTTCATATATACATGGAAGTCACATCATATACAAACTGAAAAGCAAAAGAGAGTGAGTTTGCATTTCTCATGGAAGGACAACAAATGGGTCCCTGCAGCTTTCTTCAAAGACGGTTTTGCGAGGGCTCTGTGAAACAGGGGAAAGCAGCCACTCTCCATCACTGTTCCACAGCTGCCTTGCAGCACGTGTGCCAGCCCACTGCTGGTTCCAGCCCACTGCTGATGGTCGAGCTGCACCGTTACAACAGGAGGAGAACAGACCAACAGCCACTAACTGACAGTGCCCTGAGAGCACAGGGCACCTGCAAGGCAGACGGGCTCCCTCCCTCCCTCTCCAACAGAAAGAATCCCCTCAGTACAAGCACCATGTACATGTTTCTGGCCATGCAATAACACACTTGGATGTTTAAGAAAGCCTGATGTTGAGAGTATCAATCCCTTACCTAGTTGTTTGTTAAAGCGTAGCTCGTAGCTTGTTAAAGGAAAAGCTGTTTGTCACTATACCACCGCTGCTGGGCTGGGTTCTGCTTTTCCTTGAAGTTACGTGACAACTAAGGTAATTTTATTTCTTTTCTTTTATTTTTTTTTGCCCATGGACAGAAGCACTGGAAGCCAAATAAACTTAGAAACCAGTCAACACACAAAGAAAACAGAACTTCCCATGTCCTGACCACCCCCTGCTCAGCCTCAAATGGCAAAAGAATCTGATGATAGAGTTGTACAAAATTCCCACTAGAAACATTTTGAATACAAAGGAAATATTTTAATTGCACATTCGACATTTAAAGTGAGTATCACCTTGTTAAAAGTATAGTCTTTGGTTTTTGCCTTGAGAAAGGCTCAAAATGACAGATGAGGGGCAGGAATTTCCACACACGCTACAGAAACTGGAGCCCACTAGAAGTAAGTAGTAGTTCCACAGATTTGCGGGAAAATTCTGGTAGAACGTGTTTCCTGGATCATACCCAAAAAACAACTGCAAAACTAGGAAAAGAGACGTGACCTGAAGCCTGGAAAATGGTGCAGATCTAGTTAAATATAACAACATTAAAAACCCACAACCTTGGAGCCCTGATCCTGCAATATCTTTTTCGGGCAGAGTTTTACACACTTGAATGGCCTCATGAGTTTCAGCAAACTGCTGGGCCTGAGTGCAACACAGCCGCTAAAGTGCTTTGCCAGGCTGGGCCTTTGCAAGGTGTTGAGTGAGTTTTTTTTTGTTTGTGTGTTTGTTTGCTTTGAGATGGTCAATGAAGCAAATAAACACCGGTAGAAATGAAGACTTATGAGCAAAAGGTTTCATCCCTTTCCTACTCCAGGCAAGATTCAGGTGTGGTTAAAAAAGTTGAACTATACTGAAAAGGGAGAGGGATGCTGGGCCTTTTTGTTACTTTTCTTGTGCTTTTGCAATGCTCAGCTGCTACGATGTCACTACTGCTACTGCTATTTTGAACTGTCATAAGCTGGGGGAAACGCTCAGTGAAACACAGTAGTCAAGCAGACAGAAGACTCAGCACTGACTGGGGTGTAAACTATAAATTATATTGAAAATAGAAGTCCTTTAACTAAAAGCTGCTCAGTGCATATGTTACGGGCCGTTGGTGTTAAAGACAGTCCCTCCTGCTGGTAACGTAACCACAACAGCTGGGGTATAAATAATCCGGGCCCAAATTTCAGAAGTGTTGAACACCTCATCCCCAGGTTCCACTGAAATCCGTGAGGACACAGCACATCTCAAAAATCACTGATGCTCACACAGCAAAACACTAACTTCTACAAAGAAACTCAATATACTGGTAAATTAACAACGTTCTGAAATCGTGAGGTGGGAAAGGGTGGGAGGACGTAAGTCTGCACACAGTTACTTGCTCAGATTAACACACACACACGCCAGTAACTACGGATGCGCTTTGAATCTGGTGCTATTGGGTTTTCATTCTGCGGAGCAATGCTCCTGTGAGAAGGCAAAACCATTTTAAGTGATATAGAAATTATACTACATTCTTATGGAAATGGGGGAAAAAAAAAAAAAAACACCAACTTGGTGAGTTTGAGTTTTGTAATGCCAGGAACAGGGCTTCTGAAGCTGGAGCTTTACCAATGAACTTCTGTGCCACAAAGGGGACAAAGGGGTGGGGGCAGAGACTCAGTGACACCGCACTACAGTAGATATTTGCGTCTAGTATCCTCATCCAAAGTGAGGTCTACTACTTCTGTGGGCGAAGACCAATTCTGCTGGGGAGCCACAGCTGTCCATGATTGTGTTTGCTGAGCGTTAATATACTGTGAGCCCGAGCCGTGCTTCCAGGAAGACACACTCTGAATCACACCTCCCCTTGGATGCACACACCTGTAAGCAAGTCAAAAAAAAACCCACAAAGGATTAAAGCTCTTACTGATTGAATTGAGGCACAAGATTCTTTGCTGCAGTGTCTTCTCCCTTAGGCATGTTGTTAACACCTCCCTCTCCAAATGGTCCTCGTGGACTTCCTTGTTCGTGGGCTCTGTGACACCTTAAGTACCCAGTAACAAAGCTGAGACTGCACTTTTGAAACTCGTGGGTTGTGGTGGGGATGAAATGGTTTTTAAGAACTGAATTCTGCCAGAGGGTGTAAAACCTGTGCATTTTTCAACTCGTGTCCGTACGTGCACGGATCCTAAGGACCTTGAAGAAGCCTGCCCCGTCACGTGTGGTACCATGCATCCGCTATTCAGAAGCACAGTTCCCTGATACAACTTTTGTCCACTGGACTTGTAGAAAGGGAAAAAAATTCAGTGTGGCATGATGAGGCAAAAACTGTCTTTCTGTATGAAATAAAAAACCACGTTAAAATAAGCACATAACCATACTTTCATTCCAATAATTACAAGAGACATCTTGCAATTACATTATTACAGCCATTACGTTTGATTTTTCTTCAGTCTTGACTAGAAATGACAAACAAGCTGGGAAACACTCACTAACAGTACAGCCCCACTTCAGCAAAACATTTCAGCTTTCAGTGATTTGTCGTCAACCAGACTAAATCACATATTTAAAGATAAGCACACACTCAAGTGCCTTGCTGAAGTGAGGTACATATCTGCTTGCAGGGTTTTTTTCACCTGTTCTATTCATAACAGTTATTGTGACAACTGAAGGGGAAGCTAATAGTAATTGGAGGGGGGGGAAGCAAAAAGAAAGATAAGACTGATTTTGTTACAGGACAAAGTGATGACAGGAATTTACTGGAGTCTTTAAGATGATCACTCTTTTCCAGCTGGAAATCTTAAAACAAGTGCTAGTAAAACTTTATACCTAGTGCTCCAAAACTTGATTTGCGCTGGTGGTGGCTGTAGCTGCTCCTGGCTGCATACATAAGCAGGAGATGTTTGGCTGCTGGGGTAACCTTTTCCTGTTTCTTCTACCCAAAGCATGTAGGTATACTTGGTTTCAGGAACTCAGTTTTTCTGCACTGGTCAAACATCCCTGACATTTCCATTTTATTTCTTTTAATTTACAGTAGTGCAATTTATTTCCTCCAGAACTACTGAGGTTATGCTCATCTCTCTTGGCTCTGCTTAGAGTCTCACGAAATAGAATGAAAAATCTCATTCTTTCCAAGCTCTAACTGCTCTGAATATAAATGTCTCATTTCCTCCTCAGACACGCCGTTTAGCTTTGGATGTGATGTTCAGAATGACTTTTTTATTACTTCCTCAGTCTTAAAAATACATACTTAAAGGACATATCTACAGAGAATCAGTAATAAAGAGACTGGAGCTCTAACAAATGTAGGGGATTTTGGCTTTTTTTTTTTCCCCACAGAAAGCTTTCTTTTAAGGTGAAATCTTTTTTTTTCAGCAAAACTGATAAGAAAAGCTTATAGCCAAAGCAAACTAAATACGATGTTCAGTCCCAAGGACTACGGTGCATCGTTTTGATACAGAACAGCCCTCAATGCTTAGGCAAAGCTAATACTAACTTTTCTCCCTCAGGACAATAAAAGCAAGCTAGAAATGATCTCACAGAAATATCACCTTGCAAAAATAACTGTGTTTCTTGTCAAGTCACTAAAGAAGCCAACAGCAAAATTTCTATCAAGCATGAGCTTAGAGAACATGCTTTCCAATCTTCAGCTAAGGGAAGACACCAAGTAAAGGCAAGCAAAAAAAGAGGAGGGGGAACAGAAAAACCTTGGAAAAAAAACTGAGGAAGACTGTTTTATACATATGCATGGGGAAAAAAAAAAAACAAAACAACCAACAATTTATTGGAGAAGAACAAGCTGAAAAACATGTCCTAAGAAGATGGACAAACTTGGGTGTCACAACTCATGTCAGTCCAACGATGGCATGGAACACAGAGCACGATAAAACACGGTGTGAGCAAAGGGACTGAATCCAAATACCATGCCAAGTAAGCATGCAAAAATAACTGGGCAAAATCCTAAACCTTTTCCAAATGACAACCCTGTCTGAAGCCCATCAATACTTCGTAGCTACAAGTCTAGACCTGCAAGAGAAATAACACTCTAAATAGGATTCAAACAACTGAAATGTGTGAGTATGCACTGAAGCCAGCAAAAACTAGTGTGTGGAGAGATGGTAGATGGTTACACAAACAAAGGAAAGCACAAATGTCTGTTTTAAGTCTGTCTTTGCTGAAGTTATTTAAGCCCGTATCTAGTAAACCTGGCTTTCAAGAGCAACTCTGCATTTACTTAACATTTCTGCTCCTGTACATGTCAAATACTATCAAGGCTGCATGGAAAGCTTTTGAATTAGGCAACCTCAAGCNCCCTGTCTGAAGCCCATCAATACTTCGTAGCTACAAGTCTAGACCTGCAAGAGAAATAACACTCTAAATAGGATTCAAACAACTGAAATGTGTGAGTATGCACTGAAGCCAGCAAAAACTAGTGTGTGGAGAGATGGTAGATGGTTACACAAACAAAGGAAAGCACAAATGTCTGTTTTAAGTCTGTCTTTGCTGAAGTTATTTAAGCCCGTATCTAGTAAACCTGGCTTTCAAGAGCAACTCTGCATTTACTTAACATTTCTGCTCCTGTACATGTCAAATACTATCAAGGCTGCATGGAAAGCTTTTGAATTAGGCAACCTCAAGCAGAGGGTTGTGTGAACTTAGTGATACACAGATCCACACAAACTAGTATTAGAGGACAAATTCACTCTGCTTATCTTTAGGACAATGACCCTCCAAGCCCTGAGTGTGCTGGATTAACAGCCAGGAGTGCTGCTTCCTAAGGAATTAGCATCTTCCAAAAGCATTAGCCATGCAAGGACTTTCACTATTCTAAAAGAGAAAACTAAGTGTGTCTTCCCTCAGCATCTTAAGATTTCCCTTTTTTTTTTTTCACATCCAACAGCACTGGACTGTGCCCACACCATCTGGAAACCTTCCTGCCTGGGAATCTGGGTTCTGCAAACTTTCATTCTTGCTTTCCTCAAGAAAGATGTGATCAAGGGACAACAAGGAACTGCTCTGTTCCTTTTCCCTTACTCTCCTTTTCCCCCTCCAAGCATCCAGCAGGCAGCAGATTAAGTTAGAAAGAGCTTGTCTGTATACTGTTTTAATTTGCTTTTATTCTACCAAATTAACCCTGCACACTACATGAAAATGACAGTCTTGTTCAACTGCTTCATAATACCTTCAGCCAAGGAAAGACCATAGACTAAAGATGAAGAGTAACACTGAAAAATGCTTATTGAGAACAACGGCTGAAGCACAGCTGGACAGCTTTCTACCTGAGCTTGAGACAAACCTCTGGCTTCCTTATCCTCAGCTATTTTAGGAGTTTGAAGCCTCTTGTATAATATTTCTGTTTATGTATTTGCATGTTCACTTGATGCCCTTAAGATCTGCAATTCTAACAATGTTTCCTGAAGTAAATCAACTTGGTGTCTCAACATTCGGTATTTTAATACTACATATGTTTAGCCTGTTAATGTTTAATATCAAATCACAACCTTAAAACTTGAATAATTATCAAGTTGGTAACGTTCTAAAGAAAAAGACATTCTGACATCACTGTCAGAACAGGAAAAACAAGTGCAACATCTGCTACCTTTCAGGCATCAGTCATGGATGGATAAATGCAGGATGTCAGCAGTTGTTTTCTTCATTAATTTTAGCAATGCAGATATTCTGATAAAACTAAAGAAATATTAAAGCAAGGAAACAGAATCCATACCTGGCATGTTCTTGAACTCCAACAATCTCTACTTCACTATCAGAAGAGGCAATATTAATTTCTTCATTGATCTGGGCATTAGCAGAAGAGGTTTTGTCACTTGCAAGGAAGCCTGGATCCATATGACCTACATATTGAGAAGATGCAGATGATGTTTAATAGCTTATGCAACTCTGAAATCAGCTGGAAAAGGAATTTCCTAAGCTAACAACACCCTCTCCCCATAAAAATAAGAGACTGAAACACTGGGGCCAGAAAATCTTTAATTATATTGAGTTACCCAACTTCCAGTGCATCGCCTGACAAAGCACGAACACAGGATTTATCCAGCCTCAATAGCTCCAGTAGTGGTGTTATTACACAAATGTGAAAACCCAGCTATTGCCTCAAGAACACCTGATGTAACTAGGCTTTCCAGCTGTGACTGTATGACAACACTACGAGTTAGACTGTGCCTAAGCCTCTTTGAAATAAACACAACAATATATTGTCAATAAATCAAACTGTGTTAAAAAAAAAACCCACAGGCTGGGCAGAAACATCACATACACCAAGGAAAAATAGATTTCTCTTTTTTGTATTATTAGGGGAAGCTGGTCAATGACAAAAAAAAAAAACCAAAAAAAAAACCCCACAAACCCATCAGGTTTTGGTTGTACTGCTTCTCATGTCTGCTCTAACATTATTATAGACACTTGAAATCTAGTTTTCCAAAGTTCCATATGCAGCAGCATTGGGTTTTTAATACAGACCCTCAGTGCTACCTCAGTCTGTCAGACAACAAGTCCTCTCTAAACACACACGACGGTTGTGGCAGGTTTTGCTTTTCCTGCCAAGTGCTGCCAAGAAGCAGGCCAAGTTATTATCTGTGTTCCAGAAAGTAAATGATTTTTAAATTATTTTTTTAAATAATACTGCAATAAAAAGATATAACTTGTACTCTTTTTTCCCTTAAAAAGCCTCAAAATTACTTCTACTGTCTCTCTTTAGCAATAACCTGTAAGATGCTGAGAAGTCCTGAAGCACACAACACTAGCTGTGTTTCCTGGAAGCAGCTCACTCAGCTGCATTACACAGGGGAAGAATCATTTGTTGAGCAAGAAATTTGAGATTAGATTAATATATTATGCATATTTAATTTGACTGGACACTCCTTCAAAGATGAGAGGAGGAGGAGGATTAAATAATGATCAACCAGATTGCAAAGGTGTGTGACTATGCAGAACTGATCATATCCCCCAGGCAGATCAATAGGACACAGAAAAAAATTGAAGTTAAAACAGATGCCAAGGAAACCTTCTATTGACTGCTTAAAGTACTTGGAACAGATGCAAGCAAAGAGAGGGGCAGAGATCATACTGTGTGTTGAATTTCTGCAAAGGAAAGACCCTTGGTGCAGCATCTGATCAGGGTTAACGTGGGAAAGAAACCTGTCTGTTGCCATGTACTCAAAGGAAGTTCCCACTTCACAAGACAAAAAAACATTCGTCAGCTGAACTTCAAATAAATTAATAGCCCAGGCAGAATTTTCCTAACATTACATGTTGACAACATTCCTTGACAAATATCAATGACTACCAGAAAGTACCAAAATGGGTCAAGGTTATTTCTTCAATAGACATGGCTGGCCACACTGTGAAACACGACATGGGAAGTGCTCAGAGGCTTTGATTCATGCTCCTGAACACCAGAGACAGCAGGACAGCAACACAGTTCCTGGTCATTTGATTCATGCAAACCGGGATGGACACCAACCCGCCTTAATATCTTGTATTAATGATGTACCACCATTCTGCACCCTGTGCTTTACAAAGGAAATGGCTGGCAGTGGGACAAAGCAAACCAGCTATTAAATAGCCCCTAAACATATCCCCAGATGCGTAAACAACAATCCCAAATGTAGGCTACTACCACAGGCAACAAAAAAGGGGGTTAGCAGTGGAGAAAGCATGATTAGCAGAGTAACTATTGCAACAGTTGCTGCGCATAAATCAGGATTACAGCATACAGATAGATTTACAGCCTCTGGCCACAGAAATTTCATGCCTAATGACACACCTACGCTGTTAATTTCTCTGCACTAACGTTAGGATGATGCCCAAAGGAGATGTTTTGTTTGCCCTGCAACATCGGGGCTTGCAAAACACCCCAAAATGTTTGCCCATGCACAAAGATGTGATAGTGCAGCCTAGTAAGATTTTTCACTTCGATAAAGCCTATGTTGTTACTTTCCCATGGGAACACATCATTTAATGTCTGTTAAACCAGATACTGACTGGAGATTAAATTTGTGAACAAGATTTTAGGATTCTGCTTACCAAAACGTGCAATCCCAGAGACGGTAAAGAAAAGGCCAGTACTGACAGATACCCAGGCAGAAGTTGTACTGAGGTGACAGGGCTCTGGGGCAAGGGGTACGTACGCAGGAAGAAAAAGAGTTACATCCTTTCACACATGGACCTGGCCACAGCACCAGGAGCAAATTTGTCTGGACACGTTCTCACAAGGTGAGGGACAAAAAAGTTTCGTGAAGTTTTTTCTTCTACCTTGCAAGTCCCCTTGGATGTAGGCGGAGGAAGACAGACAAATTCCTACCTGCACCCCAGCGTTGTACTCGTAACTGGAGGAAATCTTGGTAAGAAACATGACTTTTTATTTACTGGCACTCCTTTGTGGTACCAATCAATCAGTGCTATGTAATATTTTCATTTAATAAATCATTTAATAAAGATGTGGGCTTATTAGGGGTCAAATAGCTAACCGTCAGTCAGCTGCTATCCTGCAAACAGCACCAGTGAGTTTGGAAAACACCAGGTAGCTTCAAAAAGGCTGGAATGACATCCAGCCACAGACAGCAGTGAAAATAATACAACAGAGATCCTCACACTCAGATAATGAACTCGTCCATTTCATAATAATGGAACACTATTTTCAAAATCAGCCACATACTTATATTTCTTTAAGCCTTACAGACACTGAAAAGGAGGAAAATTAGACAATTGCAGTTTTGGTGGAAAACACTGTTTGGAAAACACAGCATGAAACAAAAAATTGCCACATTCCAGTACTGCACATGCTAAAAATCCAAACATCTATTAAAAATCATGAGTGGAAAGGGAGGCAGTATGTTCGTGTAGAAGGCTATGGGACAAAGCTGACAGTAAACACTCCCTGTTAGCTCTTTGCAGCCAAAACACAGAAACATTTCATGTTGCTGTTGAACTCTTCAGTTAGTGAAGAGCTGCAAGGCTGAACAACTTCTATGAGCTACATCAACTTCTCAGAATTCTTCTACAGTGTTCTTGCTCCTGCCTTCTCAAGGGAACTTTCCTTGCTGTCTCTTGATGCTAAGCCAACTAATCAGCACCTTTTCACCCTACATCTGATGCTGGTCTGTTCCATTTTCTAAGGTACATTAGAAAGGCACATAGAATATGGGAATAATTGATGCTTGTATTTTAAATAAATACAGACAAATGAAAACTACTCACACAGATAACCTTGATACTTAAAATGAGCTTATGACTGGTTTACTAGCTGGTGGCATGGGTCACAATCAACCTCTCAGTAAGAAGCTTAGCTCACTTTCATTTTAAAAACCCTAACATCAAATCCCAGGACTAAGTTCCACAGAGTAATTAGAGGGAAAAGGAGAAAAAAATAATTAACAAATTATTGTCATAAAGTAAATTGCAGAAATCTTTGTCAATTTTTTTTGTATTTTTGGAATGTAAGTCAGGCGTTTTTAATAAGCACCTAGACTTATTCATAGTAAAAGCTCCCAGAGGAAGTTTTAAAGTTGTATAAATAACAGAAACATTGAAAGCAAGTAAGGTAGGGACACAGGCTGAGATTCTGGAGGAAGGGAATTGAAACAAACCTGTTTCAGCACTCAAATCATCTATCAGCCCTGTGGTTCTCCAGGTTGATCCCGAGTCTTGGTTTGCTAAAGAATTACTGTGCTCTTGGACTACCGCAGCCGCCAATAGATTGTCCACATTTACCACTTCTGGGTCTGAATTTGTGTCTGATATATCATAATGAGCTACAACTGGAGGTCCATCTGCAAGAGGAGAGAAAAGCACCATGGGTTAGAAGTCATCTAAGAATTAGAAGACATCTTCAGAAGTACAAATAATTTAAGGATTAATGCAATCTTCTACATGAAGCCCTTAAAGAATTATAAATGATATGAATTATTAAACTTCAGTTAATGAACACAATCTGAGATTACAGAGATATTTTCATCTTTGCATACACAGAAAACACAAATGCAAGAAAAACACGTCCATCAATGAACCAGTTATTTGTGTATTATCTTTCACATTAACACATAAACATCTCCACATCTGACAATGTTACATTTACAAGCCTTCAGTTTAAAATAGCTAAGTTACAGGACATTGAATTTGGCAAGCCAAGATACTTTAACTAGAGAATTTTACAAAACTCAAGTGACAGGTTACAATTACTTCAAGGCTCACTGAATAAAATTAGCTTTCTGTTATAACTGATCCAATGACAATTTAACATTAGGCAACTTTCCCTACGTGGCATTTACCTGTCAAGGACAGGGGAATCATTTTTCAAAATGGCAATGGTCTTTGGTGTTGGGGTTTTTTTAAGGTCAAGAACAACAAGAAACAAAACTATAATGTGCAGTGATAAATAAGCTTTTAATTCAGTGTGATTACCGTGTGCATTTTTGGCCACCAAAGTGAAACAGGAAAGAGGGAAAGAAAATTGGTTGCACAATTCTAAAATCTGTTCTTGAGGAATAACAAAAAGCTATTTCTGATCTATTTTGTTAGGATGGACTAGTATCTTTGTGAGGGATGAAAATCACTTCTATTGGAAAGCTTGCTAGAAACACAAGAGGCTCAAGAAAAAAAAGGTCAAATTCAAGACAGGGATTCATGTGGAAACAAAGAGATAACAGACAAATATTGTAATTCTGAAAGGATGAACATTTTAACTTAAATGCCTTGTCTCAGCTACAGTCTGTCGACTCAGAGTTGATGAGAAGTGGTTGGAGTCCCCACTCTCCAGATGAGAGAATCAAAACTTTCTGCGGGTCAAGACTTCAACCACAAGAAAAACAGCTTGGCCAAGCTCGGCTGCTTTGCTACTACAAGCCTGTAACTCCAAGGAAGTTCTGTCAGTTGACTGTCTCCAGGACTTTTTCGTTAGGATTATAATAGAGAGAGAGTAGAATTTGTGTGGGATAATAGAAAATAACCATAAACTTACCACGTGTCTAGGAAATATAACCTTCAGAGGTACAAAATGACTACAGAAATCTTGGAAAGTTCCAAATAATAAAATGAAAAGGAAAGATTGGTTTCTTTTAGGAGTGCTACGTGCTGTTGCAGATAGAAAGAGTATGACAGATAAAAAGTTTCTTATTTCTTTCTCTGAAAAACTGTTTCTACTGAGTTTTTTAGGGTGGGTGGTTTTGGTTTTGTTGGGTGTACTTTGTAACTTGGTCCCTTAAACATCATTCAACTCACTATTTTAAGAAACATCTATTGTGTGCCTGGCAACACGCTTCCTTAAAGAGCAATCTCATTGCTTAAGCCATGCTAATGATCAGTTTTGCAACAAGGCATGAAGAAATCCACAAAATATTTCCAATCAGATCTGCCTCCCAAACAGCAAATTTCATAAAACAATGTTATATCACAAACTTAAAACAGACCTGACAAAAAGAGATGGGGAGTTAAACGCCAATGTATCATGGACCAAACGGTTCACAACATGAAACGCTGATGATTATGACTGGAAAAGAAGTCCCAATAATTAACTGAAATGCAATCTCTCTTTTCAAAAGGCAGTTACAAAATAATGGAATACCCAGTCCAAAATCGAGCCAGCTGACGTTCAATTAATCATTTGTGAAAGCCGATGATTAAATTACATGCAGACGTTACAACTGGACTGAATCATGAGAGGCATGTTTTCTTTCAGTCTTATCATCAGAGTTCAGCGTGAACGTATATAATGTGATCTACAAAAATAAACAGTCGAGTGCAGAAGATACGAGGGTCAAGTACAATATTGACTGTTTGACCATTTTTTCAATGTTATCTAAAATTTCAGGAGCTATGAATTTAAATTAGAGTTCCTTCCTTATTCAAGTTCTTTCTCCCACTTCTTACTAAGATCTCCAAAAGCAGAAGCAAAATTTGATTTTTAGGTAGACGTGTCTACACAAGTAGAATTGTATTTGGACAAAAGGCACCAATAGTCTCAAGTCAAAATTGTACCACTCCTACATGTATAATCATGCAAAAAATGTATAATAATGTATATACATGCAGAGTGATATTCTCATCACCTACCCATAGAAATAACTTGTGTGAAAGTCTTCATCAGTAGGAAATACAAGCATATACTTGTTATCTGTAGCTCCACTCTTGTATCTTCCACACTTCCAAACAGCACACCTTATAACTTAGCTTAAATTTAGTATACATCAAACAGATAAAAATATTTTCAATATAATTTACATACTGTAATTATATTTGTCAGTGTAATAGCCACCAATTTAACAATCTGAAAAAAATATGCGCTGCCTATTTACAAAGCAATCTCAGCAGAGATCTAATTTGGCATTTCTCAGCCTTGCCTTTCAGGATCAGATTTGGAAA
>WBNH01001140.1:0-51710 GCA_013401255.1 Urocolius indicus
GAAAAGAAAAGAAAAGGAGAGACGGAACATGAAGCCAAGGTCCTGGCAGCAGTTGGGCAGTGAAGCTCATTTGAGGTAGCTGAGTGAGCAGCACAGGGAGGTCTCCATACGTGAGATGGCCCAGGTGGCCAAAGACCATGCCAGATTGCTCAGAAGCCCAAGATGAACCACTCACTTCTATATGACACTGTTTCCTGTAAAGCAGAGTTATATATTAGGACTGAGAAGCATAGGGGTGCGAGTGAGGGAAGTTAAAGCCTTGCAGAGGTCTCCAACCATCTCTCGAGAACACAGCCCCTTCATGGGTGCATCTTGGAGCCATGGCAGAGAGCAGCCACCATTGACAGGCAGCTTGGTGGCCTAACTAGGAGGTTGGCTCTCATTCCCCACACAAAACTGTCACCACAATTGGAAGTAATTGGAGGTCTTTTCACCAGGCTCAGCGGGGAAAGCAAGGAGAGAAAGGGCTCACAGGAATGACTGCCGGGGTCGGGCATGTTGGTGGCAGGGCGTGGAGGTTCACAATGCCACTGCCTGCTCTAGACTACTCCCCCAAGGCAGGGTGCGAGCTCGACTGTTGCCAATCAGCCTTAACAACTAAAAGCCATTAAAGTAAACCCCAGCAAGAGTGTTACTGACATCCTAGATTATATAAAGGCACAATTTTAGACAGCATCGCCTCTGTGTTGTTACAGACTCCCTTCCACCCTTCTTACTCCATTTCTCACCAGTGGCAGTGGCTGGGGTCTCATAATAGAAAGTTTCATACTTGTCCTGGTCTCCTCACCACACACAGAGCAGGAATTTGGAGCAGCATTATTGTTTGGTGTACTGCAGGACTCAATGTTCTCCTGAAGTGGTTCTGGGTTTTTTTTTAAAGCATGGTTATCTAACAGTTTGATTAAAAATAACATTAAAGTGTGAGAAGGGTCACTTGTGACACACCAATCTGACCTACTAGTTTCAATCCCCAAATGCTCTAACACAAATCCCTTGAAATGGAGGACATTCTATGGCTGTATTTGCTAAGGATATTCTTGGCACAAATCCTTTCTTTCTTCATACAGCTGAGCCTCTCCAGAATGTTCTGTCACCCCCAAGCTGCCACATGATTAAGGTGCACACCTCATCTGCTCACAAAAACCACATAGTTATTGCAGACATCAGACTGGCAATCCAAGGACAAGGCAGCCTTCCAGTTCAAGGGGTCTGAGGACCCTCAGGCTGGCAGCCAGCAGTTTCCCTGTGAGCAAGGAAGGGCAGAGAGGGCTGGGCTAAGCCAGGATGCTCATGTCAGAGAGCTTTTGGACAGGGCTATTGTCTGCATAGAAATGATGAAACCACCATGCCAGGCAGCTGCAAGACATCCACTGATTTCCCAGATCAGCTCATTTCCTCTGAGCACATAGTGTGTTTTCCTACTGCAGGTATCTAGCACTCTACAACATCAAAACAAACCAAAAGAAAGCCCTTCCTCACTTCCCCTCAACTGAAGATTACTTAAGAACCAAAACACTGCAAAACATTGGTGCAGAGCTACTTTCTTAAATGTTTCTGTGTATTTCCCCTACTGAAATATTTTTCCCAGCCTTTTCATTACCGGACAGTATGAGCTCATCATTGAGATTCTGGCTCAGAAATCAAAATGAGAGAGGAAGCTACAGTCACCCATACTGACCCTTCTTCCTTCAGCGATCATTACTGTAACTGATGCTGAGACATTTAGGTTCCCTATGTCAGTTTGCTCCCTGACTCAGTTTTCTCTTAACTGTAAGAGCTTATTGTATTTTGGAGTTGCTCCAGGATGGAGGGACAAGTTGGACAGCCTTTGAAATGGCAATAAATTAGCAGGTCTGGGGAGAGAAAGAGTCTCAAAACAGATCCTCTAGGGTAGGAAACAGAGAAAGTGAAGTGAGCAGCTCAGAAATAGGGACTGAAAAGTGAGTACAGTCAGGCTCTACCATGTTCCAGGATTATTAAATAGACAGAAACAAAAAGAAAATAACATCTAAATTGGCCTTTGACAAAAATGATGGCAAGAAAAGTTCTCTAAAGACTAGAAGAAGATACAAGCAACCACTTTACAGTGTATGTATGGTTAAAGCAACTGAATCCTGAAGACAAAAGGACTAGCACAGAAAAGCAGAGACTATGGTCTGAAGAAAGGATATGCAAAACAAAAACTGATTAATCTCGAGGGTACAATTACTGAAATTCAGTCTCTGGGGAGTTTGGAATAAAATTATTAACATTATGTTTTTTTTTTAAAAAGGGTTAGAAATCACAACATTCTTTATAGGCAGGAAAGGATACTGTCTTGATGGGTTTTTCCAAGTTTTTCCAGATTAGGCAACAGCTGATATTCCCATTTCTTGGTCCTGCAAGCTTTTATTTCCAGTAACCCAAGAGGGAGCCAGATGTGCCCAAGTCCATTCCTAGTCTATCAGGAGGGCACAGCAGAGGTTACCAGACTGCTGGCTTCTGCACAAGAAAACTGTGGAGCTGGGTATCCTCAACCCAGACAGCTGCTGGGACATGTTCTGTGCTAAACCTGCAGACACAGGAGCCAGAAGCAGCCTGAATGGCTGGAACGGCACTGAGCCAGCAGACCCTAGAAACCCAGACTCCCTAAGAGCTTGCCAAGCAGCTTGGCAGTGACCAGGCAAAGAGTCAGTGTTTCAGCACAAGTGGGTAGTAACCTCTTCTCTGCTTTCTTATCAGCTAGTCAGCATTCTCCTGAGGGAGAATCATTGCCACTCCCACCATGAAGCTGTACCTGTGGCCACTGAGGTGGTCCCACACCCTGCTTCCTACCAGCCCTTCCATTTGGGTGCAGCAGACTGTTGTCTACATGTGACCCAAGTGCAGACAGCACATCTCCTTGTGTCATACTTAGTCATACTTGACACATTTCCCCTCCCCCTCCAAAGATAGATTTAACACAGGTTGAAGCATTGTAATCCATTCTTCCTGCCCTACATTCTTTGCTTGAGACTCCTTTGCTTCAATCCTTGGACAACACATGATTTTATTAAGGACATTTTATAATAGATATCTTTCCAGTTCTTGTGTGACTGCTGGAGGATGTAGTTGCTTCATGCCCACAACATCCTCAGGCAAAATAATCTGGTAAAACTAAACATTCTGGAAGGCTCTACAGGATCTATGATCCCATGTGAGTCTTTGAGTAAGTTTTATTGGTTTGTTTTGTCTATATGTGAAGATGAAAGAATGAAAGAATTGAGGATCTATCTTAAAGCTGTACTGCTGCTGTGTTATAGGAAGGGGTAGTTTTGCCCCAGTCAGAATTGAGCCTTCACTCCTAAAGCCAACAACAACTACACACTCAATTATGACCTTTATATGTTGTATGAAGCTATGTTAAAACCAAACCTTACATCACCTCTTATAAGACACACACACTCCTACTTACCTTCGATAACTCCACTCTTACCCTATTGCTAGAAAATCAAGAAAGAAAAAAAAACAGGAATGCTTTCACTGATTTTTTTCACAAGATACTCTGCTTGACTAAAAAAAAAAAAAAAATCAGCACAACAAAACCAAAATCCCAAAGAATTTTCTTTTTCCCCTATTTCTTTATACTTTTCCGTGCAGTGAGTGTGTCTGCTTTAGCCAGCCTTCACTCTTCCCTCTAGTGCCCAACACTGCTTTCTTTGTCGGGGAAGGCACAGGGAGTTCAGGTTTTACCCTCTGCATTTCTCTTTGGCCCTGACACTGCTTCTGACCCCTGTTCAGCCTTTGCTTTGAAGTGCTTTTTCTGTTCTCTGCTTTCCCACCGGATCGTGTTAACCTTCCTCCTTTCCCCACTCTATCAGTTGACTTCAATAAGCGAGAGGCACTCACTGGAACCTCCTCCTGTCTTATCAGCAGACTTTCACTTCTCAAAATCCTACCCACCTTCCACATAAAAAGGATTTGGCAAAAGAAGATAGAAACACTGCTAAATACCCCATGGGGAGCATCGCTAGCTGTGTGAGACAAGCTGGTCTCGTGTTCGACCCACGCAACTTCACAGCAGCCTCTGTCTAAAAGCAAGAAGCCATGTGCATCCTGGTCCCCAAGATCACTGCATTGAAGTGTCCTTTTTACTATGTGCTGCAAATGTTACCCTTTGCTCCTGCTCTGTTGCAATTTTGATAGAGAAAAAACACCCCACAACTTTGGCTTAAGTATAGATGACTGATCTGATTCAGTCTTCTTGGTGCTACAGCTCCTAGCTGATGGATGTTCAGGTCAAGGCAAGAAATGCCATCAGTACAAAGAGAATGGTTTGGCTCTCACTTATTAAAGACTCCTGAAAGCTTTCCAGATCTATAAATATTCACATTATTCCCACAGAGGGGCAGAATGAGAATGATTTGTATCCTTCTAGCTTGTTCTGTTAACACATTCCCATTTTTCAGGGTTTCCCAGATGGATAAATACTATGACAAACAGAGGAAACTCCTGCAAGATAAAATACATTTTAAAGTAAATTGCAGTGATGTGTAGTTTATAAATATTTGCAGTGGTATAGACAAAATATCTCTATTCATCACATTAATGCATGCTGAATGCAAAAATGACCAGTCTCCATTGATGCCTATTTCTAAGACATGAACAGAATTTCCACTATAGAGAAAATCCTGAAGACTCATGAATGCTATGTAAACATGCATACATAAACTTATAGACAAAAATAATTTAAAGTAGAAAAATGTCATTTTAATTACAGCAGTAAAGCTGGATTTATTTTCTGTATCTCTTTTGCCAGAAAGCTAAACAGCTCACAAAATCTGAGCCGTTGCCTGAAGATCAAAACTAGAGAAATTCAAAGCTTGGTAAACATTATAACCTCTTAACCACTTCATTAGTGAGAACTGATTATAACATTTAAATAAGAATGCACAAACATTATTTTGCTCAAAAATTACATTGCAAAGATAAACTCTAAGAGCTTAGGAATATCCTGGTTAGCATGGCAGGCTGAGGGACTTGTCCAGATCTCTCCTCCAATCTAATAAGCACTTTTCATTATTGCTTATTAGATTAATTATTTTTAAAGGATTATCATAGCTACAAATTCCAACTCAGGCTTCTTCACTCACCACTTGAGAATACTGCAGCAAATGGGGGCATTCCCACACATGTACGTGATCTACACACACATGTAGCTACACAGTACTTGGGAGTAGCATGTGGATGCTGAGCTACAGCATTTCAACACACCTTCATGGGTAGGGCTGAGCTTAAGTGATCTCCTCCATGGGCAATAATGATGCAGCCACAGAAGCAATAGCAACCTTCCCTTGCTCTCACCTTATTAACTACCTTGAGCATTCCAGGTGTTTAAGGCAAGCACTGCTTCTTAGCTGATAAACATCTTTCACCTAATGCAATGGCTGCTTCTCATAGCTGCTCTTTTTCTAGCTTCCATCATCATTGTGCAATTAAAAGATATCTTGACATGAGTCATGAAAAACCCACCCCATGAAGCTGTCGAAAACACAAACCTGTCAAGAAAAGGCACTAGAAACTGCCTATGTGGAAGGTACAGCTCCTCACTTCACAGCTACCAGCCCGTATATGTGCAGTGATGACCTCTCACCTTTAAAAATTTAAATAATAATTATATATACACAGCACTTATTCAGTTGCCTTCCTGGCAAACAGCTCAGCTAAATGGAACACAGGCTGGAGCTAACCTGCTTTGACCTTCTCACGGTTCCTGTGAAAATCAAGGTGGCCAAGATGTATGGCTCTCCACACATTCCCAGGGCTTCTGCTCTGCTCTCTTGGGCTTCCCTTCCCATCTGCCCTGCTCGAGGGCTGCAGGAGCCTGAACTGGCTCTGAACAGAGCCTCCTCCTTCCAGGTAACTCAAGGATTTTAGCAAGTTGAATGCTTATGGTTACAGAGCTGGCTAACGGCTGTGACTCATTTTACATTGGCCATTAAGCAGCCTGCAGGCAACCAGCATGGATACAAAGCTGTTGCACATGTTTACCTTGCCTGAGGGAAAACAAGGTAAGGGAAGGAAATGCTGGCAGAACCCATGCCTTGACTCTGTACACAAATATCATCCTGCACCCTCCTATTCCGGTTTCTTCATTTCATTGCATTATACCCTCGAGGTCTCAGCCTTATTGTGCTGGATAGTGTAGAAGATGAATCATTCTCTCCCCCATGCAGCCCACTGGGCAGCAGCAACCATATCCTTACTGGTGAGTTTAGGGCACCAGACAAAGGCAGAAATCCTGCAGCTCCTCCAAAGCAAAGGGAGCTGTAGTGGGCTGTACTCTAAGCCCTTTCACCACAGCGTGAGAGAAATGGTTTTCAAGAACAACAGAGAGCATGTACATTTTGTACTATGTTGTTAAAGAGGGGAAAAAAGCAGCAAAGAAAGAATAGCTTGAGTTGTGAAGGATGTTCCAGCAGAGGTGATTAATGGTGTTGAAAGAAACCCCAACTGTTGTTTCAAATGTCTTTCCAATTATCCACAAAGTTACTCCCTCCTTTTTCCTTTTGTTTTATTATTTTTTTCTTTCTTCCTTTTACCTGTGTTTGGTTTAGAATCAAGGTTGGTGATTTGTGTTATGACAGCAAAAATAAAGGATCTGTGTTCTGTATTCATAGGGACTTAGAGCACTGCCTTTGATGGCTCATTAGCTGCACGTGGCTACATGCAACACTACTCGACTGAGATATATTGCCCAGGATTTAATTCCAGGATAATTTCAAAGGCATTAAATCGAATGTTTGCCCTTTTCACCATGGTATTTAAATAGTGCTTTGTATGCCAAGCTTAAAAAAAAGAGCAGAGGAAACACAGATGCAATGCTGCTGGAGCATGTACCCAACTTTGTTAAAGTGTTAAACATTTATTAGAATGATATCTTTTTAAAAACAAGATAGTGTTAAACCAGTTGTTACTTCAATTGACTTTCTTTGCTACAAGGGAGAATGTTAGTTTAAAAATAAAATCCCCAATCAGCTCTCAGACCTAATGAACAATATCTCATTCATCCAGTAAGACTTAAAGATGAGAATGGTCTCAGGCTGGAAAAATAGATGTGCACATTCTGGTGCTGACTGAGCAAAACAAGCCAAAGCTTCTCCCAAAGAAAAGAGGATATCAAACTCTGGAGCTGAACTGAAGGTCACGAGTCTCACAGCTCTCCAAACACAGCCCCAGTGCATCTACTCCTGATGGAAGGCTGCTCTGGTATCCACCAGAGAAGCAACTATGATCTCACAGCTCACAGCTTGGCAGGGAAATTCAGTGGTGGAAATTTGCCTCTGATGCACAAAGGCAACCCTCTGAAACAGGCTGCACTTACTTACTGCTCATCTACTAACTCTGTTAAGGCAGAGGGCTCTGTGTTTCCTCATTTTCCCTCTATTTGTCTTGTCCCTGCAGTTTCAGGGATGCCTACTGATAAAATAAAATTCACTTTATCCAGTTTAGAGTCAAACTTTCATTCTGAAATGTAGCAAACTTCAAAGCACATTTTTGCTTGAACTTACAGCAGGGCCATTTCTCTGTCTGACTCCCCATGTCTGTAATGGGTTATGCTTCAGTGCAGAGGCAGCTGCCCAACACTGTGCCCACCTGTCTCATCCTTCTGTCTTCCTGCCAGCCTGTGTCAGCATCCCTGTGTCACAAACACACCTAAACTTCAACACTTGGTACAAGACTTTCTGAAGAGCATAGCTACTTGCAGCATTTTATTTTATACGTGGTTACAATTGGCTGAAGCTCATGGTTTTTCTAGAGCAAGGAGGACAGTGGGCATTACTAGAATCTACATCTGGATTTGACATTTAGCACCATTTGACAAACACATGTGATTGCCTAGAAAAGTGTTTCCATGCAGAAAAATTTAGGAGTCTACAGAAGCAATACACTATAATTCAGCTTCACCTAGAAGCATATATTACTATCTGACACATGGGACTTTTGAGCAGCTGCTATCAGGAAAAGATGCAAGAGTTAGAAGAGTTTGTTTATATTTTTGTGCCTGTTTCAAAGCATATCATCTTGTTATATGTCCTCCAACAAAACAGCATTAACAAAGGCACTCAATTCCTTCATGTGCCTGAAAATGCACACAGAGATCCTCTCCATTTCTGCCCTGCTTACCAAAGTAAGCGCAAAGGAGAAAGTCTATCCAAATACGTGGGTTGCATCTGGCTTTGGCTCTCTGCAGGGCTAAGCAGTTAGGGACAGCATGGTGGAGAAGAGGAAAGGATACCCAAAGTGCTCTATCTGACTTCCAGAATATATATAATGTAATTGGGAATACTGCATTACCTGTAATCGCTGTGTAGCAACTGTCATCTGGGCTATTTAGTAACTAATGTGAACTTTTTACAATTAAACCATTTTATCATGTACAAGGGTCTGAAAAGAGACTTTACATTACATAGGAAGATTCTAGCTTGCCACAAATATGCAAAACTAAGACTGGTCCCTAGAGGGTGGAGCTAGGTTTGGTTTTCTGTATTATTTGTACCTCAAATGTATGTATCAAAAGTGTTTCCCCCTTTCACCCCAACCATGAAACGTTTTGACTGGGACACTAAGTCCAGGTATATCCCATGATATGTAACGGCCCTGCAGAGTTTTCCCAAGATCTGTCATTTCATGCACTTAAGTAAGGCTTCAGCTTCAAATACACAGGGTGTAAAGTCCTGCTTTGACACGATTTCATGGCATGTTGAGGAACTAAGTACTAAATGTTTGGGGCCAGTGATTTACTGACACAGGGTTATCCAGAGGTTTAATTTGTCATGCATCTCACCCACACGCTTTGTTTCCTTCTTTCCACTCTTTCTTCAGAGGCAGCATGCTGCACACCACTGGCAGTGAAAGGGCCTCCCCTTTGCACAGCAGCAATTCATTTTTCTCAGCTTCTCTCCAGCTAGATATCAAAGATTCCTCAGGATCTGCAAAGCCTTTTTTAAGACCCTGTCAGAAACATGGAAACTTTCTTTTTCTTACTGCTGAGTTAAACACAGTCTCTGCATTCAGATTACTCAGGCTGATTTGTGCATGAATCTCATTCCTTCTCTGTTGATAAAATATTGTGTGTCAAAGTGTTTTAATCCAACGATCTTCCAGCCACAGTCCCATTCGTCTGCTAGGACGGAGGCAGCCCCCAACGAGCAGGCTTAAAGTGATGTCTGATCCATCAATGCCTTTGCTTTTGGAAATTACATTATCCCAGCATCTAAAGAGCAAGTCCTGTCCTGTACCTCATACCAGATACCACAGCTGGGAGTGGAAGAGGCACCCAACAGATTTGGAACTGAAGCGAGACCTCCAAAGGGTTTTATTTTCACAGCAAGCCAGTCAACTTTAAAGCACTTTGCCCAACCCTGGATCCTCTAAGGCTGTGTAAATACTTGACTGACAGGAGGTGGATTTTATCATAGCAACATCCAGGAGGACAGTCAGTTCTGGCACTTCTATGTTTACTCTGACTCGCTCACCCCTGCAGCTCGGAGACTTGTGTGATGATTGTCTCCATCCATGGTGGAAGTCGTAACAGATTCTCTGCCTCAATACATGTGCAAAGCTTATGCCTCATCTCTTGCAAATACTGGCCATCAGACAAAGGGGTTTTCAAAGAGCTAAAGCTCCTAAAAACAAGTCTTTTGATCAAGGATGCTACAGGGTCACAACCTGTGAATGACCAGCATCTCCAGTTATTGCTCCTAACAGTAATTTCTGATCATTCAGAGCCTCCTGTCTCCTACTACAGCTGCTCTGCATTTCAGGTAAGTCATTGAAAGGCCAGAAATTCATAGAAAACAATGTCAAGCAGAAATAACTACTTATTTTACAAGGATATGTTAGCAGTTAAGACAAACTATCATGTTGAAAATATGCACTTGCATGCAGTAATGTGAACCAAAAAGGCATTAATTAGTGATGCAAACCTAAAATAGATTAAAGTATACTAAATCAGGCATCATTTCCTCCAAAGCCTTCTTGATTTTAATCTCATTCCATAAAAGTATTTTTCTTGGGATTTACGGTCTACTCTTTTGTGTCCTCCAAAAGATGCTGTTACACCACAGCCCAAGAAGCCCTGTCTATACCAGCAAGGACTTGTCCCTTTTTGGCAATATTTATTTAAAAGAGGAGAATAGTTCCATACTTATTGATTTTGAGATGGGCTTTCAAAACACACAGGGGATTAGTACTCAGTTCATCCTGATGCCTGAACTCGCATAGCTTCTTCAATTAACCTGCAGGAGCAATTTAATGATGTGTTTCATGAATCCCAAAAGCAAATGGTGGGCACTTGCAGTGTGCACAGACAAAATTATAGCAAGAGATAAGTGCAGACAGACACCAGTGGCCAAACCCAAGAGAAAACATCTACTAAGCCCTGAATCCTTTGCCCTTTTTCCCTGTGACGATTATGATAATGTCACAGTAGAACCTCAAAGTCTCAGCTGGGATGCAGAGCTGACGTGTTAAATAGCATGAAGATACAGAAAAAACAAGACTGGATGCCAAACTGTTTACTGCTTTCTAGAGAGAGGGGACAAACTGGAAGAAACCAGCCTTTTCTTTAAATCCAGGAGCCAATGATTGGGGAGATAAAGGAACAAACCTATTCTATAGCCTTTAGCCAAGGCTTTGCTCTCATCTTAAAGCACAAGCTGGAGGAGGTCCAAGATGAAGGAAGGAACCTGAACACGAGGGGGAAATAAAAGCTGCTCTCTGGACCTGCAGTATGGGGATGTGACATCTCTCGGATGTGGGGCATGACTGTTTTCACATGCTGCTATCACTCTGGGTTCTCTTTTGGCCTGTATCAATTACCTTGGGATACTCTTCCTTGCCTTGTATGCCTACAGGCCATTGTATGGGTAAAGAGGCTGTGAAATTGTTTCCACACTTTTTATTTGAGAGAGACTTTCTCTTCATTCATCTGTACTTTATATCCTATGGCTCTCTGCCACAGATTTGTGATAAGTATAGGAGCAGCTCTTCCTTACTGTTTAGCTTCTTTAATGTGAAATAGGGATACAACAGTCCAGTTCCAAATCCAGCCAGAACATTTTCTTTCAAAAGCAGTAAAGCAATTTTAGAGATATTTCTTTGGGGCAGTGGAAAGATGAAATACAGCAAGATCTCCAACTTTAAAGTAGACTTTGTTTTATTTTTTTACTGTGAGTGGTACAACATATAGCAGCCACCATTATAGACTAATAAAAGGGAAACTCAATTTTCTGTCACAATGAAGACAGCCAGTAAAGTTTTAAACATGGACAACACCCATACAATTCTGTAAAACCTGAGTGGATTCATAAAGCTCCCTCTAAAAGCACACAGACCCTCATAGAGAATGTTCTATAGGGGTATAAATCATCTGGCTTTACCATAGAAGAGGTATGCTGCACATCATGATACGCTCTTCAACGTTGCCTAAACTACCCCACTTGAAAGGTTAGGTATTGTTCTTCAGTTCCATGAGGTTGTTTGGCAATAACAACCTGCCTGGCAACACAAACATCTTCAGAGCAGAATGCAACGCACCAAGAGAATATGACTAGTTAATTAAATTAGAGGAAATACTACTCTGTATTACACAGAAGCCAATAAGGCTCAGCTGAAATTATGATCCTCTGAAAACAGGGAGAGTATCTCTGCCCTGCAGTCTCAGCAGAGAAGGAAGAGATGAAAATGGGGGGGAAATATTGCTGAAAAGCAGAGACAATATGGTAACTGCTTCCAAATGCCATGAATCCTGTGCATTCTTTGTGACATTATTTTGTCTGTGAATGGGTGCAAGCCTTAGGAGCAAACTAGTTCTAGAAAGAGACTGGGGAAAAGGATGGGCAGAGAGATGATAAGGCAATGCAGAGGCATGCAAGGGTCATACACTCCAAAGAAATGGGCTAAATATGCTTGGCACATGCTTGCCTGCAGTGAGAAATAACTGCACCATACAAAGCTGACTAGAAACTAGCCTGGCACCCTACAAAAAACAAGGTGCTGCAAAACAGGAGAGGGGCTGCTATCAGCTGGTACAGCTATAAGAGGGTGGTGGGAACCAAACTTTGTGTGGCAAAAGAACAAATCGACTTTCTGAGAAAGTTTTAAATTATCATGATAACTAAAGCGAATATTGAGGAAGAATCTGAGTCCTTTGCTTTGGAAGAGAAGAAAAGGTGGGTGGCTGCATGGCCATTAGGCAAGGTGCTGTCAGTTCATAGCAGGAAGGAGGGTGGAAAGCTCTTGGGAGCACCCCAACAGTTAGGGTGGAAGTGAGGCACTGCTGCATGTCAGATGCTCAGCCTGGAGCACTCTCAACAGTGTGAGCAGCAGCTCCTGAGCTCTACTGAAAGGTGTGTCCTGACTGTACTTACATATCAGACAAAGTTTGTGCCAGAACACTTAGAGAAAAAGAGGCAAAACGTTTTCAAGCACTGATAACAGAGATTTCGGTAAGGCATGCCAAGGAGGCAAAAAAGATCCCAAACAATTATGTTTTACTTCTGTCTAGAGATGTGGAAACAGTGTCCAAACCAGTGAAGAAAGGCCTCTGGGAGTATTTTAATTAGAACCCAAGGACTTGATTCAGGAAAACACTTTAAACACGCTTAAAAAGCTTTTGTGCATTAAAGCCCAAATCAAACAAAGTACAGATGTAAAGTAATTAGAGAAAGAGGATTAAAGGGTCAGATACTTTCATCGTTTATGGAAAAGGATGCACAGAGTTTACCATTTTACAGGGCATGCAGGAGATAGAGGTCATTAGCCAGGACAACCCAAGGATTTCTCTGCCCAGTTTTCCTCCACCCTCATATATGGGGTTATTGGGGCCCTCCCATGCCCAATGCTTGGAGGTCCACACCAAGGTATCATACAAGTGACTCACAGCAACAGCAGCATTTACTCTATTGTAAATATTAGGATATTACACCATAGTTATACTGTAGTAGAAAACAAAAGTGTTCTCTTTGTATTTTTAACCCACAGGCCACTCCAGTTGGAATTAAAACCAAATAGAACAACAACAAACAGGAAAATAGTTTCACATAGCAAAAACAAGACCACAACTTGGAGTAGTCCCTTCTCAAACTAGTGGTCTTTACTATAGGTAACATAATGGTTCTATTCTGGTGGTGATTTTTTGGATGCTGATGTATTTGAAATGGCAAATGATAGGCTGGAGAAAAACAAAACCTGGGAAGATCTGGAATTCTTATCTTCCATGCATCAAGCAATTAAGCATCATAATTCCTTAATTCTACTCCTACCTACTACTCTTTCCTTAATGCCATCTTTGCTTGTCAGGGAATACAACAGATGTGAATTCAGGAATTTATGCTTTAAGTCACTATTAAAACATTCACATTCACCTATTTTACATCTCCAGGCATTGCATTTTCAACAACATCTAGTATTGGATAAAACTGAAAAACGATGATGAAAAAATATTCAGGAACACATGCAACAGGGTAGCACTTGCATCAGAAATAGATTTATGAGAGGAAGACTTAATCAGAGAAGCAGAGTAGGACACAAGTGCATCCAGAAACTACTTCTCCAAATAAGCAAAGAGGCATGTGGTAGGCATGTGGTTTGCTGAACCCAGCTCGCCTTAGTATTGCTGTAAGCCACAGATGGGAAGTGGCAGGCAGATGCTAAAGTTGCCCAACTTAAGGATTACCCTGGAACTAGTAGGTGGCATTACTGAGACAGAACATTCACAGATCCAGCTCTGTCAGCACCAAAAGGATGCCAGCATCTGGGCGACCGAAACTAAGACATTGATATAAAACTGTCAAGTTGTCAGAAGCAGTAGCAATCATTGGTAAAAGATTTTGATAAGAGAAAAAATAAGGAGAAACCCCTTTTAATAGATCTTGATACATCTTTGGGAGAAAAGGAACATAAAATACAGACAAAACTTGATAATTTAAAAAAATGATTAGACCTTTGTTTTGTCTGTGCTCGTGACACTAGAGTACAGAAAGAAAAATCCTGCTGAGAATTCAAAAAGATGCCTTCTAAATAGAATAAATAAGTAAGAATGCAAGCCTGATGTAAAGTATTTACAGGCAAACAAAAAACCCCACCCCAAGATGCAAAGCTCCCAAATTGAAAACAACATAGGCCCCCACAGGAATCTCCTCCTGAGAAGATTTATTGGTTATAGCTCTCATGAAGTCCTTACAATTTCCCACTGTACATATGAATGCAAATGGGTCCAGAGGGTACATTAACAAAGGACATCATAGCAGCCCGAGTGATGCCATTGCCTCGCAGAGCGTGGGTGACGTCTGTGTGCTATTCCGACTGCTTTCCTTAGGAAGGCTCTTATTGTATGAAAACAAGAATTCTCAGCATGGGCTTCTCAAGCAGGCATCGAGGAGCTGCGTCTCTCCTTTACTGCTCAGGACAAAGTACTCTTGGTAAAGCACAGCTGAAACGGGAGGAAGTTTCAATCAAAGCATGGGAACGAGGAGCTTTGCTGTGGGAGACACTGGGGCTCAATGAATGGAAAAGGAAGGGGGGATAACGAACAGCTAAAGCAGCAGAAACAAGAGGATGAATTCAGCTCCTGCAGAAAGTGTTTCACCAGTGAGATAAGGCAAAATGACTGGGCTTTATTTTAACTTAGTTGGTGTCTGACCAGAGAACTATAAATCTAAAGCCCCTGCCAAGATGAAATAATTTGGTGTTTCCTATTTATTCAGCCTCTCACTTAAAAAAAAAAAATGAAGAGAACACCAGGAGAGATCCAGGCACTTGAGCAGAACTTCTCATGATAATGAATACAGTGTTCAGCACTGAGGGTAAGTTGCCAAACTAGGTTATCCAAACCAGTAGAAATAGACAATTTAAAAGACACATCTGGACACTGTTACAAGAGCAGTTTGCAGCACACAGGGATAAAGTTTTAATGAAATATTCTTCACCAGAGAAACTCACTATGCCTAGGCAGTAGAGAAAAGGCTTCAACTCCTTATCTTTGCAAATAATACATCACTGAAGCCAAAAGTTCCCCCTCAGGAAACACTGTTCTTAGGAGACGCTGGCAGAGAATCAGGCAGTGACTGCCTGCTGCTGTTGCAAGCAAACCTCTTTGGCATTAGGGAGAGTTAAGTATTTTTCCCCTTTCTTAGAGAGGTATTTAGTCACCCCAAGGGTTTGTTTCTCTCAGATAAGGCTTTAACACCAAGTGGGCAAGAGGAAGAAAGAGTACAGGACACCTATGCATTTTCATTCTGACACCAACTTGTATACCAAGTGAAGGGGATTAAGTGGAAGGAGATCTTATCAGAAAAGAAAGATGAAGGAAACTACTGAACAACAACCTCAAAATGTCAATGTGCAACAGCTCTTTTCAACTTTAAGCAGTGTCCAGAAGCCCCAAACCTTTTGATCTGGTGATCAGAAGCAAAGCTATCTCTAGAGCACTCATGGAAATGAGAAAACATCTGGTTTTATCCAAATTCAAGAGGACATGCATTTTGAAGCCATGGTACGTGATGATTTCAGGGTGCTCAAGTGTTATGGGCCATCTCTTCCAATGTTTTGGTCTGCCCAAAGCAAGAGCTGCACCTTCCATAGGCAAAGCCTGGACCAAAACCACAGCTCAGAGCACAGATGCTATGATCCAAGTCTGAATTTCACAGGCACTTGGTGGAGTGGGAAGGGCAATGTGAAGGGAAAGCCCCACGGCCTGCTCAGCCCCATCAGAAGGGTGAGTAGAGGGTTGCAGCTTTTCCCAAGGGGTCTTGTACTGCTTATGGGGTGCCTCTGTCAAATTTTGCAGAACAAACTGATATCTCTTCCAGATCTTCCCACAAGCATCCACAGCTTAAGATTTTGGATGTGATGGAGATGGCCTTGAATCTATCAAGGTTGAGCCTTTCCCTGCACCTTTTTTCTTAAACGAACACTTGGGAAATCATTATTGTTGGCTGAATATCATTATAAATCATGTATTACCATTTTTCACAGAGACCTGCTATAAATCAAACCCTTCTTGCAGAGGTAAAGAGCAGAGCAGCAATCCAAACCACACAAAAAGACCATAGATCCCAATATACCTATGAACTTAAGGAGAAAATTTATGTTCACTGGGGAAAATATTTCACTCGGGGCAGTGAGAAATCCATATGCCCTTTCCATGGGTGTCCTGGGGAATAGGCCATTGTGTGTACAGCAATCAGTTCATTGGGGGAAATTCTAGAGGGCATTTTTCATTAAAGAGACATTCCTGTAAATAAAGGAGACTACTGTATATCATCTCCCACCCAAGGCAGATGCTTTAACACAAGACTGAGAAGCAGGACTGCTCAGGCTCACAATGTGAGTTAAGTCCTGGGAACGGATCTGGAAAATGCCACTGCTGACAGCAGAGGGGAGTGAGAGGAGATGGAGGAAGCTGATTTTAAATTACAGAAACAACAGACTACACATGTAGACTACATCAAGCTGTGGCAGAAGAAAGTGAGAGGCGCTGGTGTTCAATCTCCATCATTGTTAAATACTGGTTTACCTCTCAAATGCATGCTTTGCCCTGAACAGGAGCTTAGCTCAACTTCTGCCAACAGCTGCACACACAGAAGTTCAGAGTCAGTTACAGAGTGTTCATAGTCCTACTTATTGTACATTTATTCAAGGGAACAAGTTTTTCCCTCCACTTAAGGGCACCATTCCCCTTCCACCGATCTTCTAGCTGGAAGGTGACCTCAGTAGGCTCAGATGGAGTTAGTTGGTCTTAAAAGTAGAATATTATCTAATTAAAAGCACCAGAACTTTATCCCTAGGACTTTCAATAATCAGTCCAGAAAAAAACTATGGGCCCTAGTGCTACCCTTCTTAATCCCATTGAGCAGCACTCTCCTTTTGCAACTAAAATTCTTCTTCCACACAGAGGCATCAGAGACAGAGATGACACTCCTTCCCACTTCAGCCACAGAAATGCAAGGCATTTAGTGTAAAATGGCAATCTGTGCTCAGGCACTTGAGAGAGAGAAGTCTTACAGGGGTTTATAAAAGGCAGTGAATTCCACTAAGAAAACACTTCTTTCTTCCAATTGCTTACAGAAGCTGCTAGCAGCTCACCATTACTGACATGTATTAAAACACCCAAAAAACTATTTCTGCATCTGCTGAAGGCCCACACACTTAGTTGCTTTGTTAATCTGAAGCCCTAAAACCAAAAATTTAAATCACTTCACTAGTACAAACCCCCAAAGGCCAAGTGGCTCCAGTTTATTCCAGGACAGTTTGTACAAATCTAATTAGATAATTTACAAGTTTTAGAGCAAAGCCCTGAGTCATCTGTAAAACAAATTCAGACCAGTGTCATCAAGAAAGCTGCAGAAGTTTTTGGGTAAGGAGAACAGTCACAGTTTAGGGGAACAAATTTCTTGACTTATAAACCAAACTCTTTTTTCATCAACTCCCATAAGATGACTGTAGAATCAGTTTGACCACAAAAATTGGGGTTTACCATGCAGATGTAACTTCATAATCAAAAGAAGCACTGAGAACAGACATCCACAAAGCATTAGCAGCAGTGCAAGCAAAAGTATGATATACAAGTGACAACACCAATGCATAACAAAAAGAGAAAGCCTGGAGAATCCTGATTATTACTTTTCAATCTGAGACTGTTCCATGCAAGTCAGGAGGTGTGTACAGAGATAGGCAATGATTTTAAAGAAAGTGAGGGACATCAGTTTCCCAAAACTTCCTCTAGCAACTCCACAGAGAGGCTTACTCAACCCTTTGCATTATTTCATTCACACGCAGGAGCCTGGAAAATACTATTCAAATAAGACTTAGCTTTCTGTCTGCAGCTGGGGCAGGAAGGGAGGAGACTTTACTCTTAGATACACCAGTTGCCCACAGATCTAATAGCTTCCATTTGCAACACAATGTCTGCTTAAGTTAAAACAAGAATGTAAAAAAAAAAAAAGATAACTTGAGTAGTATCAGAAGTTTCATATTGGGAGTTTCAATACATGGTTATTGTGGGTGTTCCCTTTGCTAAGAAGAGATTTGGCATGTCTCCCAAATGTTTGGTTCCTTAAGAACACAGGATTACCAGAACAGCCTGTGGTGTGACCCTACCACAGGCATTCCTCTGGAGCAGGGAGTCATGCTCAGCCCAGCTTCTGCCTGGACAATGTGGGTCCTAAGAAAAGATAAGCAAGTTGTGCCCTACAAACCCTCTTCTAGGTAAGCTGTTGGGCTTTGCCTCCCTGCTCAGATTCAGACTGTCTCAGCTACACTGCCTTCAGCATCTGAATCAGTAACCTTCTTTTTCCCTGCTTTCTCTTTATATTGCCGTGTCATTCCTCTAAAAATAAACATGTGCTATTTATTTTCTGCAGTATCTACAGCACTACTTAGGAGTTATTACAAGCAGCAGATTAAAAAATATATATGCCTAAGATAATCTATGTAGAAAGCTTGGATATGACCTGCTGTTTATTCACTCTCACTAGGAATTAACTAAATATAAAACCTCAGTGGAGCAAATTTAAAATGCCTATCACATGATTAAATTTAGGTAATGCACTGCCATCCAGTGTTTTAGGGGGTTGGGTTTTTTGAGTGTTTGGGGTTTTAATTTTAAAACAACATCAAGCAGAGATTAGCATTAAAGTATTTCCAAATAACAGTGAGATAACTGTTCCTAACTGAAGCATGTCAGGAATAAACACTAAGGTTTTGTTAAATTGCTCAACACAGCAGCTTCTTGCATAGTTGTCTGCAGATGCCCCCTACCAGCACCAGTCCACAATCTCAACTATTAAAAGGTATCAAAACTCATTCAGATTCAGTTCTTCTCCCAGTTTGGATCCCATTTGTGGGCTCCAGATGTCAGCACTGCCTGTTTTCCAAGGCATCTGTCCACACATGCCATTAGCCCCATTGGGCTGGAAATCCTCTTCCCTCGAGCAGGCATCCAACACTGCTCCACGGCATAAATCCAGACATTTGCTTCTGCTTAGCTCTATGTGCAAGACAACATTCCTTTTCTATTTCTACTGATTCACAGTTACTTTACAGTCAGGAATAAGAGTTTTTAGACGCAGTCTTCTTTAGAATTCCTGAGGATGGGTTTCTGATAAACACATATACTAGCAGATATTCAGTTGTTAGGGTGATATTATGACTGCTCACAATCTAACTACCTTCCACAATTAGAAATAAGGTTTTCCATGAATGAAAAGAAGAAAGAAACTATGACCCTTAAGAATGGGCAGGAATCTGTAGTAGAAATAGTTAATTCCCTCACATAGGTAGCAAATGCATAGGACAGCAAGCAAACTATATTCTCCAAGTCACTAAATAAATGTGCTTCCTTCTCTGTAAGTGTGTAATTACCAACTTTTATAGATTTCACAACAGCCACCCAGTTAAACTAAAACATAAGCATACATGACTGCTACAGAACAATAACCAGCTCTTGTTGGGTACAATTACAGGGTGTTTCCTAAGAGCACAGTTCACCTCAGGACAGAGTGTTCAACCCAACCCTACATCATGCTTAAGCCTTTTGAGAAAGAAAAGGGAAAATTTCATCTCAGAGAGCAGGGACTCTCTACAGTCTTAATAGCAGGTTACACAGAGATTATCATGTACTGGAGACATCCCACATTGATTTAGTACAGTATCACAGCAAGGGTCTCCAGTCCATTTCAGCTGTGAAGAATTGAGAGTTGTGTACTCTCAGATGGCTCACAAATAGCTATCCTGAATATTTTTTTTAGATAATTGGAAAAGGCTTGATTTCTTCTCAGATGCTTTTCCTACCCTGCTGCAGTATCCTGCCCGTGTTTCATGTCCTTTGTGTATTTAGTGCTAACAAAACCATTCAGATACCCTTTCTGTTCCAAAGACAGAACAAGTTTTCTACCTGACTTCACTGATTATTACCTTGCCTTCCAGGGATGTCATGTCATCTGCATTCCTCAGGGAACAGAGGGTATATTAGGTACCTAATCCACACTTGCAGAAAGAAGCATTGCAAATACCTTTCACTCATTGCAAAAATTTAGTATGTAGCAGCTCATTTAACACACAGCATAGTAGCTGCTTAGAAACAGTTCCCCAGACCCACCTCTTCCACTGCTATGAGCACTCCAAATAAATAGAAGTCCTGCTTCTGACAGAGCTGGAATAAGAGGCAAGGGTCAATAAAACTCAGTCAGGGATTTCATATAAGATAATAGGCATGAAACAACATAGCTTTGGCTGATAAGACCTTACTACAAGGTCATGCCGCAGAAAAAGTGTGATAGATTCCAATCACAGTAGAGGAGACAGATTTCTCTTAGTGGGATCTTGTGAAGTGTGGCCATGAACAAAGCGTATCAGCTTGGCCATGTTGTTAGAATGAGCATCCACAACAAAATAACAGACATTTTACTTCTAAACTGTTGTTTAAAGCAAATATAGCAAGGAGTTCACACTTTTGAGTGAGAACCAGATGAATGAGAAATATTTGAGCTGAAAGCTTTGGGTGCAATATTGCAATAGAATAACAGTTAAATTTTATAGTATGAACATCCTAGTTCTGAGGATGAAAGGGAGAAGAAGCTAACTTTCAAAGAGCACCACAACTGATGACTGAAGTCTCCATGGCAAAGAGTGATAAAACTCCAACACGCACTTGGTCACAAGTGCCCAGCCACAGTCACACTCGAGTCTATTTGTCGAATGTAGTCTGGATTGAACTGTGGTTCTCAAGTTTCTGCCAAGGTTTACACAAAACCTGAACCTCAAATGTAATGAAAGAAGGTTGAAAGAAGAGATCTGGCAACAACCTTATAGGTTTTATTCAAGTAAATTATGGAGGAAAGTGGACCTGGAAATCTGTCAGCACTTTAATATAGTGTCTTCAAGTGTCACCCCATTGTTTAACTCCTTTGAATCAAATTGAAATATTTATTTTGTCATATCACTTAAAAGATTCAAACAGATTTTTTTTTTTCCCCTGGGCATAAGATATCAAAGAATGGATTAATCAGAAATAAAACGTAATCCAAAACAACTCAAGGCCAATTCCCTCTTGAAATTCTGGCTTCTTCTAAAGAGAAATGGAGATCTTACTTTAACAGCTCTTCTCTCTTAGTTGTCTTTCTCCCTTCTGTCCATATACACTTTTCCCAGGTCCCACCATTTAGAAACTTGTCCTTTTTAAGCACTTGGAAGTTTGTATTTTACAGATATTTGGAACAAGTCTTATAGAACACTTCTGCTTGAGCTGAAGTCACTGGCTTAATGCTGTAAATGCTCAATTGCCTTTCACAAGACTAGGCTCTTCAATTATACAGACAGGCCAAATAACTCTATGGACATCAGGAGAAAGCCTCCCAAAACCTTCAGTCTCTGAATGCAGGAGAGAATTGTGTGCATGGGAGATTGGCAGAGGAGGAAATAATGTCTGTAGATAATGCCATTCTTTTACTCATATTCAAATACAAAAATGATTAGCTACTGTAACCTGAGAAACTAGTATCTATTACTAAATTTCATTATATTTTTTGCTTAGAGACAAGCTTGGGTGAGCAGCAGAACTCTCCTTCTTGGCTAGATATTTCATACTGCAGCGGTTGCATCTTGAGTCACCTCACCAACGCCTGCTCTTAATGTGTTGAGTGGTTCTGTAATTAATCTAATCTAGCTTTTCTTTTGAATTATATGCCTTCCTGAAGACATTTACATGCATCTTTGGTGTCCACCCTCTTGAGTATCCTCCTACTCTTCAACTCTCCTGGCTCCATGTCTGACATGTCTTCAGGCCTTTATATGTTCTGCCCATCTCCCATAGAATTAAGTCAGCTGCCCTATGTCTGGGGAGACCTTCATGAGTTCATTTCTTTTCTATAAAACAAATACTTTGTTCTTCTCTGATCCATTGTCCTCCTCCCTCAGGATGGGGAAAAAAAAATTGAAGGCAAATCCCCAGTGGAATTAATTTTCATCATCCCTGGCACTTCTATAATTGATTGCAGCTCTCATTCCATTGCTCTAACCAGAGAGACCAGAGCCAGAGGATGAGTTAGGAGATCCTCAGGTTTCACAGAATTTCCTGATAATAATCTTTATTAGCAGGAAGGTGTAAATGAGGGAGTCCCTCTTATTAATCTAATAATGCCCAGAATATTCAAATAGTTTCTATTCCTTTCTAGTGCTTGCAACTATAGGTTTTGGATAGGTTTTGCATCCTTGCGAGGTTGGACATTACTGGGTATCTTGGAGCTGTGCAACCACACATTCTCTCTCTGCTGCTGGAAAAATATTTGTGATCCTCTGGGCATGGCCCAGACCACAGCCTAGATACAGAAGGAACAGCAATTCCATAGAGCACTTTCTTTGTTTCAGAGTGGAGCTTCTTCATACCCCACAGTTATCCTGCTGCCTGGTCCTCCACTTTCCTCCCACCACATAGGAGTTGTGATAATAGAAAATAAGGGGGAAGAGCCTGTTTTCACCACCTGTCAGGTACAAATGATGCTGTTTCCATGGTTATTTCTCACCATAGTTTCTGTATGGAATATGTTCTGTTTTCTTTTATTGACACCTCAGGAGGACACTCCAGCCAGTGATGTTCCCTCCAACATTCAATTATCAGAGTCAGTTACACAGAGCCACACCTGGTTTTAATTTGTAAAACAAGTCACATACTTGGTTAGACCAATAAATCCAAGGGATCTAAGATTCAGCACACTATTATAAACCAATCAGCAAAGCTGGAGATACATTTGGATATTGCACTGTTGGAGCCATCAGGCTCTGAACTAGGCCTTCAAATGAGAAAAACTGTTGTCATGATGCTCAAATCAACTAGGCCTACCATTTTATTGTCAACCTGTGCTATTTTTTCCAAACTATCAGCCTTTTTCTCATTAAAAATGCTGAAACAGACAACTACAGCCTGAAGAACTTGTTCAGCTGTCAGAGAACCAGTTCAGGACGTGGATGACTTCAGAGGAGTAGATTAGAAGTATGGGTATTTATTGTTTAATGGGGAAATGCAACTGGTCTAAGGTTTTCTCCATCTCAAATTTCAGAAAATAACTACTGATCACATCCTCTAACTAGAGCACAACACCACAGACCAGCTGCCTTGAAGAGCAGCAGAGCACACCAAAGAATCCACAGCAGATTCTTCTCAAATAAGAGATCAGAGCAATTGAATATGAGGTTTTAATTTTTATGCTGTTATTTTTAACCACAACCATATTTCTTGTCATATATTTCACTTCAAGCAAATTGCACTCATAACCTGACCAGGTTAGTGCTTTTCTGGAGCAATGCAGGCTGTCCTCCAAGTGCCATTCTGAGGGACGTGCCAAGTTGTGTGATTGATGACACTTCAGTACAATTTATTGTCTGAAGAGTCCTATCCAGTGCATGTGTTTCAAATATACAACGTATCAAGAGTTGTATCTGACACCTGCCTTTTGAAGAACCTTTAGTCCTTAATTAACTTTACAGACTAAGTGACCTGTACAACACTAGTGTCAGGGAAGAAAGTGACTCTTAGAGACAATGATGCAATGGAAACATCAAAAGGTTTGTTCCAAGCAAAAAAGAAAACAAGTGCTCAACCTGGGATTAAAACCCCTGAGGCTCCTGCCCTCTAACGGCTGATATTCATATGTGGATGGTTTATTGGAAACATTTCATATGATATTATGGAGCATCATGTTACTTGGAGAAGTATGCATTTCATTACTCATCATGTGTGTTTCAGGCTATGACAAACGGTTTTAGCTTCCACTCCACAAAGCCTATAAATATATGAGTTCTTATACCAGAAAAAGGTAGCCTTTTCCCTGTGCTTGCTTCCTTTTCAAAAAGGAAGAAAAGATCCCTGTGTTCAGCACTATCCTCAGCCTGATCTTTCTTGTAGCCAAACCTGCAAACTGACTTTGGTGCTACACTGTGCTGATCAGTACTTTATTTTTAATGCACTAATATATTGCACTTGAAGCATTTTCTCAAGCAGTTCAAGAGACTAACATCTACATTAAAAGTAATCACAGGCAACATTTTACATTGACTGATGAAATATCAAGATCATTTTGTGTTCTACACTTAAGCATCTGAAAGTCTCCAAAAGCATTCTTGCATCATGAAACGCATTTGGAATCACTCCCTTATCTGTATAAATCACCAGGAAAATGTTAGTGCATATACTCTGAGGAAGGCAAAAAACACAGACTGGAATGTTCTCTCTGCTCTAAATAATTAGGCATAAGCAGCAGAATTGAGACACTGGCAGTGCAGATGTTTCTCAGTGTAGTTAGTACAGCCAATGGGCTGCAGATTTCCCAGCTCTGCTGGTTCTTCAGCTGCTTTCAGCAGCTTCACATTCACATTCCATTAATGCAGACAGTTAATTCTGCCAGCTGAGATGCTTTGAAAATCGCTGCAAACAAAAAACCCTAACTTCTAACTGAATATCTTCTCCCTGTGTGATTATAATAACTTTCCCCAGTGACAGAAATTCTTCAGTGAGCAGTGGCAAGCCTTGCTCTGCTGAAACCTCCTGCAAACCCACACAGCAAAGTCAAAGAATGGTGTTAATCATATCTTTGCTGAGTTGGACAGGGGTATGAAATAAGGTGGAATTTTATTAGATATACACATTTTCTTTTTATGTGAACAAATACTGCTTAAATTTATATCAGCCCCACCCAGCAACTGCAACAACAGAAGTGTATGACTGAACTGGAATTTGTACTGAGATTTATCACATAGAGAGCTGCCCAGAACTGAACAGGTTTACCACCAGAGGCATGAAACCAACATATGTAAGATCTATAGTGTATGTAACATTGCATCCCAATTTTTCTGAGCAGAACATATTCTCTGTGGGGTAATCCATTCCTGCAATTTAATTCTTGTAAAAACATATGCAAGGCACATTCAGGAGGGCTTCAATTCCCTGTGCATTAATAAGGATCATATCACTTCCTCAACTAGAGTATAGCATTCGCACACACTCCTAGCATTTTACCATTAAGCTGCTTGCACCATGTTGAATTAGTCCATCTAAAAGCTATTGCTAGAAGTTAGAAAACATCTCTGTAGTACTCACAGGCCAGGAGGTACTCCAGGTTCATGGTTATTCTGCTGCAGCAATGTCAGAGCCATTGGCACGCTCTCCTGGGATGAATCCTGTCTAGGAAAGGCAAGTCCTTGTCACGTGGCTTTACTTCATTACTCTGAAAAACAAGCAGGTTCTCTGGCAGAAAGCAATCTGCATGGACTGCTAAGGGGAAAGAGCCATTCCCTTCTTGCAACATAGCTGGATATCCGTCTAGAAGCATAAACCAACTTCAGGGACCCAGTCAGAGCTTGTAGGAGGACCCAGAGTCTCTCCAAGCTTGCTAGAGAGTGACAGCAGATTTTCCTCTTCCCCAGTGGCTGGGTGTTCTGTATCTACTTCTATTGCAAAACACTGGAAAGGAGAGGACTAGTCCACATCCCAGCTCCAGACCCCTCAGTGTGGCCAAGATGAATTCCACAACTTATTTTACACTGGAGAAGTCCTGTGATTCTTCAGTCTCAACAACATGAAGAGGCATAGATATTTTTTATTTAAGAAGCAAGGTCTTTTGAAACTCAAATACAAAAGGACCAGAAGAAAGATACTAAGATATTATGGTATACAAACATTGAATTCCTAGATTGTATCCTGTCAAGTACAACCCCAGGCAGAGTTACATAAATTGTGTTTACTAAATTAACATGGAACAAGTCAAAGTAGCTATTACAATTTCACTGCAATTTGTCATTCCAAAGGCAGTGTGGTAGATAGAACTGTTGCATCAGCAAATCTGAGGCAGTAAAAAACCTCAGCCTGGTTGGAAAGACTAATGTTCTGGCTAAAAAAGCATTATTCTGGGTATCTACCCTGCCTTGAAGAGCAGCTCTTAATTGATCCAAAACCAACATTAGAGAGATAGATGGTAGAAAGTCACAATGAGACTCACTTGTCTCGCACCTTTTCCAGGGCCCTTCTAAGAAGGCAAGGAGGCTATCTGAATGAGTTTCCTGGATGATCTTGCTCTGAAGTTCAAGCCCTTTCCTCCAGTGGATACAGGTGAATAGGAATGCAGTGTCATTTAGTCAGGGTTATGTGTTGTACAGTGTGCTTCCTGCTTCTGTACAACCTTAGCTGATACATTATGGAAAGAGGATACAGGATCTTGAAAAGGAGACTGACTTGCAGGGCCACCTCCTCAAATTATCTGCCCTTTGTAAGTCTTCCAGCCAATTTAGTTATGATTCTTGCTGCAAGTTTCAGGAGCACAGCCACAAACCAAATAGTAGGGGAAAGTACCGACAGCAATTTCCTAGTCAAGGGCACTCATAAAAAATGCCTAGAAAAATAAATGAACTGGTAATGAAAGAAAAAAGTTTGGGTCAATGTGTCCTTGTTGCAAGTAATCCATGCTCCAGCATGTCCTGCAATACTGTTTAGATTCCCAGACACAACTGTAACCAGAAACAGCCAGGAACCATCCTCCCTAAAGTCATGACCTATCGGCCGATGTTCCAGAGATATTGGGTGGGACCAAAGATGGGAAAATAGAATTAACACCAAAATCTATCCCCCTAGATCATTTGTTTTTCCTCAAGTATGTTAAATACACAAAATAGGAAGCTCTTCAAGAAAATAAATCCTTGTCTCTCTGTGCTGAATGAGGAAACACAAAATGAGTTTTTGCTGAAACAGACAGTGTCACTCATCCATAACTTAGTTTGACTGAAATTATACTCACAGAAGTAACATAGATGTTTAGTTCCAAGTATCTTGTTTCAGTGATAGTATGTTTTCTTCCATGGACTAACACATCTTCTTGCATCTTGAGAAGTAAATATAGAATTATTGTGAAGCTGTGAAATGGATTCAGAAAATATTTTGCAGAGCACCTCAGTAACAATGCAGGAGCTGAAATGTCAACCATTTACAACACCTCAGAAAATGACCCTTGGCATCTGGTCAGTAGAATAGACAACAGAAATGGCACTGGAGAATTGTTAATTACTAACAAAGCAAGCAGATCCCAGCGTGGACCAAGGCTCCCTATACCTCTCTGAGGGAAACAGTTTAAGATAACAGACTTCAAGGCAAAAAAAAAACCAAACCAAACCAAAACAAGAAAGCATCCACTGTAACTGAACGAGTCAGAACTGACAACTCCCTGCTTTTCTCAATCGTCAGCTCTTTTTCATGAAGACGGTGCCTTGACAGAAGGCAATCATTTCTGGCATCAGCTATGAATGAACTAGCTCGTTATCAGCAATTTTACAACTTCCTGTGCTTAGGAACAAAGTGTCCCAAAAAAGAATTGCTGTGCTTGTTCTCCCTCCTCAAAACTGCTACGTTGGCTTATCCAGAACCACGAAAATAGATGTTAGCAGCTTTATTTTGGACAGGAACAACTCAGGTGGCTGTAGCAATGAGAAACGACAGCAGAAGTGAAAATAGCCTCCAGTTTAAGAAGGCGGACAGGCGGAACCCTTCTCACCTGCTGAGTCCATCCTTAGCAGGGCCAGAAGGGCCTGGTGTTAGTCCAGTCCCACAGTCACTGAACTCTGGGGAGGTTCCTACACAAGTAGGAAATAAAGGTAGTGACAGATCCTCACACCAGTTCTCAGCTTGGGCAGCGTTACTTCCCAGGAGCCAATACATTAGTCATCTGTGAACTAAGTAAGTTTGATGGCAGGACACTACAGAAGATGGACAGTGCTCAATTCTCAAGAACATCTTTATAAAAGTGACTCAGTCTACACTGTTCAGACTTTCCTGTAAGCAAGACAACAGAAATATCCAACTATTCAATGATCTGTGAACACTGCAAAGGAGAAAAGCCTTCATACACCAATTGTCTGCTCTGCTAGGAACTGCAGCAGATTTTACACCTGAGGCAGATATTTCATCCTTGAAAGCAAAGAGCCCACCTCACCTACACACAAGATCAGCTTCGTCTTTGTTGTGATATATATCTCCCATGAAGTTCGCATAAGGAAGATTCCCTGAGCTGGAGTCAATGCAAAGGTACAGTAAAGCTTCTCTTTATGGCACTCGCTATTGGTTCAAAGTGTAAGTTATCTAAGATGTTCAACTTAATATAGAGAGTAGAGAGCAGAGATAAAAAAGATCTCTCTAAGGATCTCATGCTGCAGGAGTCCTGTATTAAAGCACACTATCTAAAGTCAGCTGGCTGGTGGAGATCAACTGGTCCCAAAATGCTCACAGCTAATCACTTCTACCGAGGCATCATACAGCTAGAGGGACTGATGAACAGAAGGCTGAAATGCAATGCTGCAGGTCTGCAGTCAAGCAAGACACAGTAGTTTTTGTCCCCAGTGTAATCCTCTGCACATGGAGAAAATTGTCCCTTGTTCTAGCACACTTTCCTAGAGAGATGAGACTGATTTTGAAGGAACAAACCAGCCATTTTTTTTGTCTAAAGTCAGAAATCTCTTATAAATCCAAATGCATGTTTTCCTCATTAAAAAAAACCCTCCCTCTCAGGCTCAGCAACAACACATACAGAGAACTCATAGAAGTCAGCCCAAAAACAGAGGGGAAGAAGCAGAAATTACATTTGCAGAGCAGGAAGCAAACGCTTCTGGCAATGGTTCTGTTCAGCCACCAGAACGCCTCGAGGAGGATTACGCAAGAAATAAACTCTCAGCTTAAAGTATGTAAACTGATAAAACAGTCTGGCTTTGATGCTTGCTCTGCAAGAAGTGTTTCAGCTGAATCAATAACCCAGCGTTGTTCTTTCACTGCAGTGACACTGCAGCATCTGCAGAAATGTTTTCACATTTCAGCTATAGTGTTTATTCCAGAAAGTGAAAAGTTTGTGGTGCTTCTGTTCTGGAGGTGCAGGGTGTCATGCTACCCTGCTGTAACCACTCAGACTTTGTCATGGGATGCATGATGTAGAATCTAGCCTTCTGTAATGAACATCATGCCAGATTTATGTGCGTATTGTGTGTTGCCAGTAAGAATGCCTGACTTTTTACAGAAATCACAGAGAGATCCAGGTGGAGAAGTATTCAGGATATGACAACCACCTATTGCAGATTAGATCAGAACAGGAAGTAGCAGCTGAGTTTAATAATCACAGTCAGGTCGAATTTGTGGTCTTTTCAGAGCATCTGAAAAACCAGTCGTTCATTTTAAACAGTCCTAGTGCATCACTGGTAGTTTTTCCAGGTTTTTACATTTGGCAAAATAAACCCAACAGGGAACATAGACTTTTGGGTGAGTGTCAAAACAGAGAGGCTAAGCAAGCAGAGGACATGCGGAATTTTTGAGTGGTTTCTGAGCAGTCCCAACCTTCGTGAAAGTTCATCTCCCATTTGGCCCATTTTCCCCCTTTGCCATGTTCCAGGTTCAGTACAACAGTAGTTATCCCATAGGCAGGACAAACAAAACATTTATTGTCTTTATAATCAAGGTTTTCATTTAAAGAATCAGCAGTTTTATCTAAAAGAAAAGGGATTTCAAAACCTCTGTCCTAGTCAGTACTTGGAGTTATTCACTCTCAAAAGGGCTATTGCCAATTACCACAGTGTATACCCAGGCAGAAAATACCTCGCTTACTTTTCCTGTGAGCCTTCTGTGCTTTCCCTTTTCTGCCTGACTGCTCTATCCTTCTTCTGTCCTCATGCTCCTTTCACTGGAGATTGTTTTGTTTGGCCCTTCTCCACTGAGGAGATGGTATCCTAATGATAGTGAATCAGCCCCACTGCCCTGGCAGCTAAGCTGTGGCTGCAGCATTGACACGTGTCAGCACAGTCAGGCCCTGCTGCCATACACTCTGTGATCTCAGCCCTGAGGATTGCTCCTTCAGCTGGATCCATGTAAAGCACCATCACATTTTCCATAGCACCATAACAAAGGCTTTTATTTTCTAAAGCCTTCAGTGGTGCAGATATTTTGATGGCTCCTAAAAATAAATCAGGCTACTGGATGAGAGGTGAAGCTAACACCTTCAGATGCTCTCAAGCCTACCACATTATCCATATAGTTCTCCATATTTGAAATAACTTAGCGATGGTTTCTGTGCCAATGGAGCTGATGTGTCTCATCAGGCAGCAGCAGTCAGCTGAAGATGAACCTACTTCAAGCACTAAGGGTGGTAGTGGCATCAGCAGAACTCTTAATGCAAACTCCTACTTCCTTGTACCAAAAAAAAAACATGACTGGCTGCATAGCATTCCCACTTTGACTTTTGTAGAGATTCTGCACACTACATATGCTTAAAAAAAAAAAGTCATTGGAAAGAAAAAGATTGAAGCACAGCACTGTGGTATTGCATAGTGCTCTATCTGGGGAGCAGTGCATGAAAGAAGTTTTAGCTAGATCACATTTCAATTGTTTTCATTTCAAGTTGTCTGTAACTTTCAACTGGGGAAAAGAAAATGAAGAACATCTCAGAAGTGCTGATTTCTGTGCTAATACACAGAGACAAAGTTCAGCTCTTTTTTTTCCTCTCCTTACTCTATCATCAGCACTCTAGACAAATGGAGTGAGCCACACAATGCTTCAGGAATGAGATGGGGGAAGACAGAGAGGCTGACAATATTATATGCAAGAAATTTTCCACTCTCTCAGTCCTAGAATCCTTGGAGAGCTTTCCTTCTTTGACAACAGCATCCCAGCTCTCTGCTTCATTCATTACCTTCATTTCCAAACACCTTGGTTTCATTTTAATCTGAGCATCTAATGGGAAAAGGAGCATCACCATTCAAATTACATTTTCCCCTTCTTGTGTTTGATCATTCTCTTCACTCTTTCTTCCCTGAGCTCTATTCTCTTCTCCTTTGTGCATCTTGTTTTCATATTATTTCTTTTTCTGTATTTTCATGGTTTGATTTATTCTTCTCTGTAGTTTTGGTCTTTACTGTCTGTAAGACAACAGCTATAACAACCAATCCTTTCCTGCTCCTGCCACATGCTTCAAGAACACGTGCCCTCTCCACTTCTTTGTGTTGGTAGGAAAGAACTAGTGTGAATGCTGACTCCATTTATTTACTCTACAGTGTGACCTTTCTGATCCCAGATGAATTGTTTAGAATGGCTTTTCATAGTGAGAGGTATCACCTACTCCCTGTTGCATTTTGACCTCTTTGCCTTGCATCTCTTTGCTCCAGCTTACAGAAACAAGTCACAGCATCGTGTGAACTGTCAAAACAAGAGGCATAACTCAGCAATCTGGTGCTGCTCAAGAAGTGCAGAGTCACGAATGCTCTCTTGAAGAGATCTGCCAATTTCTATTACGCAGAAATAGAGTAAGTTAACACATATGACCTAAGCAAGCCATCAGAATGTACATGGTCAAACTGCAACAGGGTCACTGAATCCTGAAAGGGACTTTCCTCTCCCTCCTCTTAGTGTAGCAAGGGTCAGCTCCCTTGGGATGGGATGTAACTCAAGCACTGCCAAGGCATGCATGGGAACTGCAACATTTGGGCGGGCGTACAGCGCTTGTAACGGATGATGGCAAAAGTGCTTGGGAACAGACTCTATTGAAAGGGCATTGCCCTTTAGGGTTTAAATCATTTAGTTGCTGCTTCATAGTTTAGGTAATTTTTAAATGGTCTGTCAATGCATTTGTAGCTGCTGTTAAATAATATTACTTTGGAGGTTAGAGAGCCCCTTTTCTAATGTTACCCATATTTCAGTTTGCCTTTACACTGACCACTGTACTCAGACCAGTAAAAAAGTCTATCTGAGCCATGAAGGGTTAATAGCCTGCACAGAGGTACTGTGAGACGCACAAAGTGATTATGTTCCATGCATATACAAAACACTCTTCCCTCTTTTGATACACTGCCTTCCTGCAGGACCTGACAGCTCCTTTCCTCCAGTGTAGTACATACATGGGGCCCCACATCAACTGCACTAATTTCTTACAGTTCATTTCTGTATTGTATTGGAGGGAAGCTCCAGAACTCATGTATAAGATGAGCAATAGGGAATCTAAACCACTACCCCACACCCTCAAATACCTACACTCTCTCCTGCACCAGTAATGCTAAAACAGATGTCTGTGATGAAAAATCCCTGAGGAAACGTGTTCTGAGCTCTGCTTCTGTTACATAACAGGTACAGGTACTTAAAAATAAGAGCAACTTATACTAGAACACACTATAAATTAAAATCACTCCCTCTGTATCTCTGATATGATTATCATGCAGCCACTCCTGCATGCACAATTTGAATGCAGCAATCTTGTAGGAGAGAAGAGTCAGTGCACTTGGCAGTTCAGCTCATCACACAGCTGACACGGGCAGGGGGGAGAAGTGGCATCTTGCCTTGTACAGCTGCCTCCTGACATTTTCAGGAGCTTCCTCTGCTACTCCTACATTTCTGAAGAAATACATTACCCTTTGCTGAAAGAGTTCTTCAGCAACCTGCTCCTGTTTTGACTGTCACAGATCTCAAGAGAATTCGCTTCTTGCACATTGCTGGCACAGCCAACACAGTCTTCCAAGTCCCATAACAACCCCTCCTTCCCATCTAATGTTTTCCCAAACATTTAGCCATCTCAAGGCCCTACTTGGATCTCTGCAAATGTTTATCAGGCTGCTGCGTCACTCCTCTGCGCTGCTGCCCAAGTGCTTGCCTCATGTCTGACTCCTGAAAAAGCATGGCTGTTTATAAAAGTTTCAAGTGATGCACATAGTGATGGGGCACGTTGGATTCAGCACACTGTGTCCAAAACTTTACTCCTAATAACAGCCTGGACTGCATCACTGCATTTGTTCTGATCTAGAGAATTTGTATCCTCTCTGCTGCCACTAGTAAATAATTGACCGTTTAATGTAATGAGTGTCAGAATAATTTAATGTTTAATCTGCCTTGAGTTTTTGTTGTAGTTTTTAACTCTTTGCTACCTTGAGGAAACTTTTCCTTTATAAGAGACAGCCCCTGTGCAGAGATGGAGGGGAAAAGAATAGTGTCTTCTTGGTTGTCTTTCTAGGTCTCTACATGCCCAGGACTGACATCGTCATGATGATATAGAGCCACACAACAGCTTCAGTGATGCGCCAGATCACCATCTCCATATTTTCTCCCACTCACAAGGATCCTGAGAGAGCCCTAAGTCACAAACAATCCACTAACATTTGCATCTCTCACCATAAGTCTTTTTTCCTTTGGTCTACCACATTTCCAGGAATTTCTCATTGGCAGGCTTCCCTTCCTCATCCAACTTTTCTTCATAAAATATTTAGTTAGTTTTTCTCAGATCTCCTGAGGATTTTCCACTGGTTAAAAAAAAACAAAACAAAAACATCAAAAAAGAAAAACTCTTCTCCATGAATCTTCCTATGCTGAAAACACTCACTGCAGATCTTCTCCATTTCCTTTTGCTCTATTATAAGTTATCCTAAAAAAATATCCTTTACTACCTTCTTCTCTTGAAGGCTTTCCCTTCTTCTGCCCCTCTCTAATCTTTGTGTATCTCAGGGATGGCTGTGATGCTTTCAGGAAACTTCTTGCTATTTCTAGAGTTTTTACACTTGAATCAAACTCACCATCTAGAATCGGTGGGAATCCTGTTGCAAAATTCAAGAATAATATGATTGCTACAACGTTACACCAATAACTACATGAAAGTGAGGGTCCCAAACACTCATTTTGAATTCATAAGCTTCATTAACTTATTTTATGATTTATGTAGGATTTAAAATAATCTGATCTCACTTAGATATAAGAAATATCCTAGAAGGTTACAAAACAAAACAAAGAAACCCAGTTGATTTCACAAGTGTTGTGTCAGAGTTCAGACATACCAGGACTTGCTGGACATTAGATGGTACCTGGATTTTTGTTCCTGTTTGGAAACTAAATTCTTGCAACCTCAAAAAAGAGATGGTGCCCATTTTCTCCTTGCAAGGTGTCATTCATAGTAAACCGCTGTGTATATCACCTCAAAGATACTCAGGGGACCTCAGCCATCAGCACACAACAGTTAGAGGTGCTAGTGGAGCAGACCCTGAGAGGTCAAGGAGCTGATACAAAGCTGAAGACAGCAGGGCTTTTGTTTTGGTATTGCAGTATCTTCATGCTGGGAGAAGAAAAGAGCAAAGACACTTTTCCTCCTCTTCAAGAAACACCGTGCCACGTTTCTGTGGTATTTGTTTGTTTTTGCAGACCATATGGAATTCCTTTCCTTATTTATGTATTTCAGATGAATCTGTTAGCAATAGTTACAATCCTAAGACAGGAGCCACATAATTTAATTTCCAGTTTTGTAGGAAACCAGCACAGATGTAGAAAGAGCATATTTCAGTATTTATGAAGTGCTGCCTTTCCATAAACAGTAAGAACCTGGTTATCATCATAACTATTCATTAAATCCAACACACAGTTACAGGTGAATAACAATTAATCCAGAACAGTAAGGTTTTAAAAATCTAACACTTTTCTAACACTACGTTCTTGCACACTAATCTTAAACACACCAGAGTCATGGCAAGTTCTGGAGAATTCAATAGATCCAGGATTACACCTGAACAGCAGTACTGGGGAGCTGCTGGAAATACTCAGGTGATGAACACACTGCCCTTTGGCACAGGGAACTATCACTCCACAAGTCATCACAGCATAGGCCACAAGGAACTTTATTCCTGTATGCCTCAAAAAGGCTCACACAACAGGTGTGAAACAGAGCTATTACATCTCCCTGGCTATTTGCCCTAATAAATCTTCAGTGAGAAATGAACATTTACGTCCTCTGTAGTTCTGTATGAAAACAGACATTTAGATCAAGTTGAATTGAATTCATCGCCAAAATATTGGACACAAACAAGAGAAAGATGTGTGTTGTGGTTGACCTAATGGCAAACTCACATCATGGGCTGTTTATTTCCTAATTCCCTCTGAGGCATCTTCCATCTTCTCCTGATACCTTCACCATTACCACTGTTATTGGTATCCCACATTCAAATGAAGCTGAATGTTGATAGACCCATTGCTGTATCCTTACTGCTCTTATTCTCTTTCTAAACCTAAGGTTTTTTCTCCTTTTACAGCCTTTCCATGGAAAAAATATCAGAAAAAAACCAAACTCTGTTCCAGTCAGGGCTGTGTTTGGTGCAGGTGAGGTGATCTGTGAAAGATTCCCTCAAGAACAACTTCAGGCTTCAGGCAGAGTTGCTCTTACAATGTTCAAACTCACAATGGCAGGAGATGCCTGCAAAGTCTCAGCCTTCTGTCTCAGGACCCTGAGGTAGGGGAAGTGAAGAATTTAGTGAAAAGCTGTGATTTATAAGAATATTCTCATTAACCTTGTGTTCTACACATCAAATCATAGTCAGTTATTTGCATTACAGGTTAAAGGGCATTCCTTACTTTTCAGAACAAGGGTAGAAAGCCCACAGTGACTGAGATGGGTCTGCCATTCCAGAACTGATTTGCTGCTTCAAAGTTGAGTCTAGTCTGCAGAGGCTTTCTTATGATTTGGGACTCCTGGAGCAGCTTTGTGACACAGTACTCCTTCTCCTGCATGCTATATATTTTGTCTCTGAACTGAATGAGGAGCAGCAGTGCAAATAAAACCCCAGTATCTGCACCTTCTCTTCCTCCACCCACTTCTTCTGTAGCTTTACTAGTAGGATTAATTTTATATGTACTTTAGGAAGCCCCATCACTCTGCCATGTCTTGGTATATCCTAATAGGCAAGACATTGTAGTGTAAGAGGGAAAAAAAAACAAGTTCTAGAGGGGTTCATTAGCACAGCTGCAAAGCTGCACTTATCACTCTTGCTGATATATCCTGGATTCTGATCCACCTTCATAAGGCAAACTGAAGATAAAAGAGCTTCTCCTCTAAGAGGAAAGAAGGAACTTGGGGAAGTATCACACCATGTTGAGATGTGACGTAGCAGAGACCAGTCCCTGCTGGGAAACACATGCTGAAATCCAGCTGATAGGCTCTGCAGTGTCTGTATTTGTGCATACAGACATTGAGGCAAAACCCATATTTACAGACATTTGAATTTTCTAAATACCTTGTTTTGCAGACAGCTTTTCCAGTACAGTAATTAGATGGAGATTTTCAGAGAAGCTCATCTCCCATGAGTATTTAACGAGTGGCTACTTTGTGCCTGTGAAAACCTCCTCTCTCTCCTTAGTGTCTGCAAAGCACCATTTTGCATTAGATCCCTAAATGGGAGCAATTATCCTTGCCTTGGCAGTAATACAGCTCTTTCGGAAAGCTAGGACTGCTTTGTCTCCTCACTCCAGCTTCCTCTCAAGAAGCTATTTCTTTAATACTAGTCTCTGTGCAATGCTTCCAGAACTTGTGCTGCTATAAAAACCTTACTTCAAAACACCTGAATCTTATTTCCCTCTCCCTAAACCTAAAAAAATTACTTTATTATATCTGGGGCTTATAATAGATGGGATGCATGCCAGGGGGAACAATAGGAGGAAATGAAAGATGAAATTATTAGTCAGGAGTTAAACAGGAGATGAAATTACTCTGAAGTGTTTTGGATATGAGAGCCTTTATTTTTGGAAAGAGCAGGAAGATTCTCAATACTGATTCTGGGTGGGGGAAAACTCTTACAGATAAAAAGACAATTGCTGTCCTCTTCTAATCCTTGCTGTTCCACCCCAACATATTTTAAGGATCATTTCTATTCTTGCATGCTCATTACATTGTTTCTCCCCCCACCCCGCCTTGCTTATGATTCAACAGCATCTATAATAAAAAATGTTAGTTAGCAACAGGACAGGCAAAGCCATACTTGGTAAGACAAAAGAAGGCATGATTTTTGGAACACAGTCCAAAACTATCAGCCACAAACTTCTCTGATTCAATCTCAGTCTACGCTTCACACAATCCAAGTTGGTCTAGTACTGGAGTACAAAGTAAGAGCTGCACAGCCAGCAGCTGCCAAGAAGACAATACTAGAAGTGCTGAGCATGCCCTCTCCCCCTCCACAGACCATCTTTCTCAGACTGAAGGAGCTACACACAACTTCTTTTTTCCCCTTTACAATGTACTTACCTGTCTGGAGAACAGGTAGTCATTAGGTAACCATGAGAACCTCCTGTAGCCTCTGTCTTTATCAGCACCTTGTGCAAATGAAGGGTTTGGAAGAAAAATCAACTCAAGAAGCTTGTCTGTAGTTGAGGATCACAGTTCTAAATTGGACTGCAAATATGTTTTAGAACAAACTAAGACAGAAAACACAAGAGTAAGCCCATAAGATTGCATGCACAGCGTGAAGGAAAACTACCCCAAAAGTCTTCACAGGTGTTTAGTGTGAGCAGCTTCCCCAAAAGCTTTCACAGGTGTTACTGTTTGTCCACAGTGGAGCTGTTTAGAAGGAGCTTAAACCAAGCTTATAGAAGCAAAACACTTTCTGTGGTACAGTGAGCTAATACAACAGGATCACAGTCCTCCAGAAACACCTGAGATCTTCTTTTGTCCTTGATTTTCACTGGGGACATTCATACACACACAGCCTCACATCCATCTTTCCCTTTTCAGCTGCAGCTAGAGAAGCATATCTACCCTGAGCCCTAGAACAGACAGATAAGCCCCAAGTCCTGAAAAAAAAAATGTTAGTAAGACTCCCAAACAACCAGCAGAATTCCCTAACATCAAGTTGCCCATGCTATGCTGTGGCCCACGGTGCCCTCCTCTGCCCAACCAAGCTCATCATCATCCAACACCACAAGCCTCAGCACACTGCAGCTCTTGCTCTCCAGAGCAGCCCAAACAAAACTGGTCAGGGCAGAGAGAGAAGAAACATAAGAAGAGAGTAGAATTAGGCCATCTGAGCCCTTTTCAGTCAGGTTGGAGTTCATTAAAGAAATGGACACAAGTTTAAGTGAGAAACTCTTAGTTCGGGTCAGCATGAGGTATTTCAAAATGCAGATTAACTATTTTGTTTGCCATGCCATTTTTCATACTGTGCTATTGATTCAGTTTGGGCATTGCAGATGGTTTGTTTTTTTACTCTGAATTTTTAAGGCAAATTTTTCACCTTCGTCATGAATGATGTTACCTAAATTGAACCACAGCACCAGTTGCACCAGTTTCCCTAGAACAAGTGGTGGTCAGGGTGACCTTCATTTCCCACATAAATTAACGTTCATTTCCCTTAACAACCTGCTATAAAAATAATAAAATATGTCCATTACTATTAATCTTCTCAGCAGGATTGCTGAATGATGAAGGCTATTAGAAAAAGTTAAGGTTATTGTCCTTCTGCTGAAAGGCAGAATTCCAGGAACATTTCTATTATTCGTTATTGAAAAGTTTTAAATTTACCCAAACAGACATTTTAATCCACGCTGAGAGATGGGAGTTAAAGACAACAAGGTGTACTCCATTACTGAGTAGCAGATGTACAGCCACTACACCAAAGGTGACTCTGCCATGCTGAGGCACTTAGCACCAGCCCTGCCCTCTCTATGAGCTTATGAATCATAATCACTTTTCAGTAACCACCTTATCATTCTTCTGGAGAGATTTTATATTGCCCTGGTAATGTCTGCTTTATGTACCACAGTGATGGATCTATTAACTATTCAGTGCATCCACATTTTCTGGCAGACACTGTGGGTAGCAAGAACCACCTCTGGGTATCATCTGGTTTTTGGTGCCTTTGTAAACCCACAATCTGACCTCCCTTTCCAACCAGAGGATGAATCTGTTTTACAAAATATCCATGTAGTATATCATCAGTGGGCTTTTGACCTAATGTTATGCAAATCTTTGCTCCCCTAGAGAAGAACCGGAGAAAATAAGCTGAAAAATATTCCAGGCAGGAATGTTACATGTAAAAAATGCATTAAACTGGTTTAAGAAAGGATATTAAGGATGAATTTGAAATAGAGCATTATTTCACATTAGGTGAACAGACCATCTCTGATGCATATATTATTTACCTGTTGATGCTGGGCAAGTGTATATTCTTGTATTTCTAAGCATTGCTCCTGGTTATCACAGACACAGCTTTAGCTCAATCACTGTCTATGAAGAATAGGTCCTGATTCATTAATGAACAGTAAATACAAGAGAAAAACAGGATGAACACTCAATCATTGGGCCAATGCTCAGTGCAGTAGCTATCAGAACTCTGTCACTTCCAATCTGCTTGAAAATACATACAATGCTCAGTTTGATCAGACACCACAAGAGTGAACAATAGCTAAAAATGGACTAAAAATTAAAAATGGAATAAAACTTTATCCCAGTAATGTTTATTTCTCCAGATTTTGCATGTCCTTTGTCTATTCAGTGAAATCAGAAATGATGTCTGATCTCCTTAGGTTTTCTTTTGCTGCTTGTGGTCTTTCTGCATTTCTGTTGCTATAAATCAGATGCTGCTTCACTGAGTGGCGTTGCAGGAGAGGTGTGAGATGTGAGAGCCATCCTCCAGCCCAGCATCATCATCTCCTATTGTGTTTGGTAGACAAAGGTGGAGGATACATGTGTCCTGAAATCTGATGCTATCTGCAGGAGCAGGAAGACTTCACCATATGCAATGTCTATGCACAATAAAACCTGAAAACACATACCAGTCACATTTCTTCACATCAACCTCAGCCATGTCCCAGATTTATAAGCCACTTGTAAGTGATTTCTTTCCCTGGAATGCATCCTGGCTAACACAGCCTTCGCATGCAGTATGCTGCTTTTGATTTAATCTTGATTAATTATTTTTGTCCAGCCATTCAAAGCCCACTCATCGAGGGCACTGATTGATGGTGCAGAACATAAAATAGCCAGATTCTATTAGAAAGATTTGCAGTTACAAGACTGAAGTATTATTTATTGGGGTTTCAATAGTAATTGGTAACTTTTCCCCCAGCACCTGTTATGCATTTTCTGTGATGGTTACTTCTTTTATTTACTTGTCTGTTTTCAACAGCCTTATGAGAATAACAATCATGGGTACCTAGCTACATATATTTAAATAAGACCTAAACACTCTCAAAAGTAAATGGAAAATGTGTGAGACAATTGGGAATTTCCATAACGGAGCACATCTAATACCTGGATTGCTAGGCAAAAAGATGCAGGGCTTACTGACTTTTGATTTAATCAGTTAAAATAGAAACAGAAGTGTTGAACGCTGACTTTCATATCTCACAAATCAGCTGAAAGCTTTCCAGTACACTCAGATTTTTGTGCCAAGTTAAAAAAATGCTGCTCCCAAAGTTTCACAACCAGTATTTTCGTGGGAGTTAAAAATATGCATTTGAACAAATATCCTCTCTCCTCCAGAATTGATGCTGCTTGTTGGCCGTCAGCAAGAGGGGAGGTGAGGCCAGTCCTGGGGCACAATGCTGCCAACCAGGATGTTAGGGGCACTGTCCCTGGTGTCTTGCCTCCAAATTAAGAAGTATTTTGATATTTAAATGAATTCGGTCTAACTTGCATGAACTTGGACAGGAAATGGTCCATTCCTGGCTTAAAGTGCTGAATGACCAAAAGTGGGCCGTGAAGCCATGCTGCTATTTTAACAGCCCGTCTCTTACAGCACAGACCAACAACTTCTCTGCTTTGATTGCTGTGGATGCAGTCACACACCTAAGAGCCCTTCAGTTCTCTCTCTGATGCCATTCTCTTTGCATCACATGCAACAGAAAAGCTATGGTCAGTGAGAATTACTAGTTTTTCCTCTGCACCTTGCCTGAAGTCCCACCATTTTTCACAATCTAAACAGGACTGGCCTCTTTCCATGACTCAGGAGCCCAGTGAGTAACACATAGGAAATGAGAGGAAGGATGCTGGCAATTCTGTGGCATCTTTTATAATAGATGGGGTCTTAACCCCAGTGTCCTGGATAAACTCCAGTTCTGGTAATTGCATTCTGCATAGTTAAAATCCCCCTGCAGTTTCAAATGAATCCATTATTCTTCACTTCCTTTCTTAAATTGTTGTGCAGCTTTGCTTTGTGCTGCTGAAGAGTTGCTTTGTTTCACCTGAGGGATGATGGCATTTCATGGCTGTATGAAATGGGTCTGAGTGCACACTTGATACAACAGTCAGTGAAATACTTCGGGACTATTCATAATTAAGTATCCTCTCCCTGTAAGTGAATGGGGTTATAACACTAGGTGAAGCAGTCCAACACAAGGCACCGCTTCTCTCTATACTTGAAATATAAAACTTCTATGTGCAATAAAAGACAGAAGTTTTCTAAAATTCCCCTTACCCAGCTAAGCATGCAAGATTTAAGTGACTGTCTCAGCCTTTGCTTTCCCATATTGTTATTGATTAATTGCTCCACTTCAATTTCCTTGTTCTAAATGGAAACACTACAATCATAACTCCAATCTCTGGCCGCAATACAAACCGATTTTAAAGCTTTAAATCGTGTCAGTGGGAGGAGGTGATGGGGGTGGAAGGAAAGCTTTTTTTATTATTATTAATTTTCATGTGTTCCAGGACTTAACTAATTTCACACAGATGTAGAGAAACCACAAGATATTTCTGCTGCAGTCAAACCCGGGAGATGCCTCAGCATCATAAACTTGCTTCTGGCATGATCTCATCCCAGCAATGCGTCCTGGTAAGAAACATGAGGATATTCCACAAACATCAAAACATACCAGTCTTCTGGACCTGAGCCAATGACCTTTCTCAGCTCCAGCTGGTTGAGTTATAACTATGTTCTCGTTCAAGATTTGGGCTTGTCCTTATTGTACTCATTGTCTGTGGCCTTACAAGAATGTCACAGGCGTCTTCTGAATTTGCAGCCTGGCTTGGAAGGAGATGGTACCACCTAGCAGCTCTGTGTCTCATGGGAAAGATATGCTTTCTAGGAGCCTTAGCAGTGAGAGAAAATAGCCAGGACTCCCACCTTTGGAAAGAGTATTCTTTAGCTAATGCTATTCCTTTGACCCAAGGCTATTACCTACAAGGCAGAAGGTCAATATAATGCTGTAAGAAGATTCCTCATGCCCTTTCTGTCTCTGCAGGGTAGGTCATGATTTGTTTCTTGATTGCTCCAGCACTGTTTTGATGAAGGCTAAGAATGAAATCAATAGAAAAGATTATAGAAAATTAGGTATGATCTGGCATCTTGGGGAAAAAAATATGCTTAATGTGAAACAACAAAATGCAGGCTTAGGAACCACATGTGCATCTTGTTTAGAGAAAAAAAAAAATCTATACTGTTATTAAAGTAGCCACAATGACAGTATTAGCTACAAATTAAGTATGTGTACTGGGAAGCAAGCTTTGTGTACTGGATGAGAGAGGGGGAGCAGCATGTCTTACACTGTGAGACAGATCAAATAAGAAGTTGAAAGATCTGAAGCTAGGAAGAGGTCAACTCAGGACCCAACAGAGCTTCAATGATATTTTATATATAAACAACATTTTGTACATAAACCACAGTATTTTAAGGACAGGCCTTTAGGAAATGAAATGTCAGAGAGTAAATACCAAGTCTTTCCTTGAAGATTTGGAGGAGTAGGGAAGCCAGAATGACTAACAAACCACAGACAACAGTGTGCCGCACTTCCAAATGCCAAGGAGCATGTTTATGGCACTGCTCCTTTCAGCATCTCTGTGCAGCAGCCTCATGCAGTCAGAGAGGACCCCCAAAACGCAGCTATATCAGACTGACTCCTCTCCCTGCCTAACCCATTTCCTTTTCCTACAAGCCTTGCAAAAGCTGACGCTGTTGCAAAGATTCCCCTCTCCTTCTTCCATGCCCAGCCCCATGTTGCAGAGGAGGTCCTCTGGAAGAGAAAATAAGCAGTTGTTTCCTTCTCACATGCTCTTTTGACATGTCATTCAAGTTTGCTTTTTCAGGATGGAGATAATATTCCATCCTTAGCTTGAATATTAATAGAGTCTTTTAAAATGGCCACGTGAACTGGCTGGAGTGAGCTCGAGAACTTCTCTACCAAGCCCTGATACTGGCTAGATTTTGAAATGGGAAATTTTCACAAGCAGTGCTTCAGGGGTTTTGAAAGTTTTGCAATATATTTTTTCTTTTAAACCAAGCTGGGAAATATGCAGTGTAATTTTTTTTCCACATTCCTCCCTGCCTTTTTTTTGCTTTTGTTTTTTTATCAATGAGAAAAGCTAAAAGAGGAAAAAATAAAGAGAAACTGGAAGTATAAATTAGAAATTATTCTAAAATAGATTAATTTGATTAAAAGTCCTGTCAGAGCTTTGATGCAAGAATGTCCTTTTAGCAACAGTGTGGTGGGCAAAGAGCTGTGGAGGACAAATTAGAGGAACACTGCTTCTGCTTTCCAGCCGAGTTAATTCTGTTAGTTAACTATCGTGAGAGCGGTATTTACATAAGCACCCTCGGTGGGAATGGCAGGCACAGCACTGCACCAGCCAAAAATCCTGGGCAGCCACAGCTCCCAAGGCCCTGGCCTTTGTGTGGTGATTTAATTCACAGGTGGAAAAGCCTTCACAAGCCTGACCACAGAACGCCTGCATCACTTGATTAGCCAGTTCACTGCCCTGGGAGAGTTGGAGGGGAAAGGCCTCAGCCTCGGCACAGAGGGTTGCAGGCTGTCCAGCCAAGGTGAGCTCAGAGCACCCTCTGCTGTAACCCTGCCCTTGCAGAGCTGGACTGGCTGCGCAGTGGGACGTGACTGTGGGCTGCAGACAGACACACGGACAGTGCCTGGGCCTTGCACTCAGCATCACCCCCTATGGAAGAAGACCCATTGCTCCTCTGGAGACAGACTGGCTGCCAACGGCTGCTTGCATGCTCTCCAGAAACTCATTGCCATGATTTTAGGCATCAAAATGGACTATCTACTACCTATCCTTTGCTTTTTTGACAAAGCACCAGAATAGGCTGCCCAAGGAAGCTGTGCAATCTCCTTCTCTGGAGGTTTTCAAAACCTGCCTGGACACATTCCTGTGTGACTTGATGTAGGGGAAGCTGGTTTAGCAGTGCGGTTGGACTGGATGATCTCTAGAGGTCCCTTCCAATCCCTACCATTCTGTGCTTCTTGGTTGCTTAACCATGCCAACAGTGAAAACATGTGTGCTATTTAACACCTAAACGGAGCTTAATTCAACACTCAGACACCGGTTCTTGTTATGCCTGTAGGCACTAGATGGAATAGTACCTATAGAATATTGATTCCTAATGAAGATATGTAAAATCTGTGACCAAACAAAGCCTGAAACCTTTCTGATAAGAAAGAAATCTTTCTGATAAGAAAGATTTCAGGCTTTGTTTGATCACAGGGTTTACACATCTTCATGCCAGTTTGTTAACTGAACTCTGAAAATCTCATAGAATTATTTTGGTTGGAAAAAGGCTTTAAGATCATTAAGTACAACAACTAACTTCACACTGCCAAGCCTCACACCATAAGGCACATTTTCCTGCCCCTCTATATTTATTATGTCTCTTTGCACACCCTTTCCAGTTTTATGTGAACAGCAGAAGCAGGATTGCTATTCCAGTCTCACCAGAACAATGGGAGTAGACAGGGTTAAACTGTTCACTATCTGTTCTCCTATGTCCCTGGTCTCAGCAGAGGTACAGGTCAGCAGCATTCATAATGCTTTATTTCATTTGATTTCCTTTAAAAAGAGAATAAGTATACCATTCAGAATATCACTAAAAACAAAAAAATCATCTGTTGCTTTCAAGACCTGCATCTTTTATTCAGTCTCAGTGAAATAATAATCCCTGAAGCTGTAACTGAAATTGTTTTGAACCCAGATGAATTAACATGACCTTGTTTAGCAAGTATGTTTAAGAAGACATCTGGCATGCAATGTTACCTCCTCATTTTCTTTAGAGAAAATCCTATCCAAGCATATGCCTCAGGAAAGACTGCAGTAGTATTTTGTACTACGAGACACTTCTTGTGCATTTAAAATTTTCCCTGGTGACAACCATGAATTCTTCATCCTTAAATAAAGAAACTTGCCTTGCAGTCACAGCAGCTGTCCACACGATACCCATTAATATGTTGCTGAAAAGAGGTCACCTTTGCCTTCAAGAGGAGGTTCTTCAGGAACCTCTGTTCCGCTGTCATTTGATTTCCTGGGAAAAAAAAATAAAATGAAGATATATCCATGTTAAGAGATATATTTACAACCACTATTGCTTCTGTTTCAAACTGTTAGTTCCTCAATACCCTAGCCATAAAAGAGCTATAAACGCAACTGCTTGCGAGAAGCCCTTGCACTGTCCCGTGAGCACTCAAAACTGTTTGTTTATGATAGAGACCATGGAAGAAGAGCAGAGAAAATTGCACTTACACAGATTCCTTGAAGCAATTTTTTCTCTGTAGGAAGTGAACATTAATTTATTGTGCAAATACAGTTTAAGGTCACTCTTTAAAGCAGAAGGATGGAAGTATAAGCTATTGTATGCATTGAACAGACAAAATGATGTGTTCTCAGAATCAGATACAATCCATACTTTAATGCCCAAGTCAGGCACAGGGATCACAGCAAGTACAATTTTAAAAGTAATTGAAATATCAATATGTACCTTCACATTATTTAACTTACAGCCAAACCATTATTATAGCATGTCAACTGAGCTTGCCAAGAGATCTTACGTGACTGCATGGTACAATCAATTTTGACAAAACAGGTTTGAAATGCACATGCACAGCTCATGCTATGGCCAAAATGTTTCTCAAGTGGTCACTCCACCAGTGACTGGAATTACTGCAGAAAATGCATCCCCTCAAACCCACATAAGGAACCTTTTGTGGAGTTGCAGGGAAAAAAAATAAGGCAGACACTAGAGGATGCATTATTTAGGATGGTTCCAGATTCCCAAATTTTCCCCAGAAAGAGGATGCTACCATGGGGGCAAGCAGCAGACTGAGGAGATGGTGTCTGGAGTCTGAGACCTTCAGCTTGCTCTGTCCCATCAGGTGTGGCAATTCTGAGGATGTAGTGCCTCACATCAAATTGTGGGTGGCTGGGAATGTGGCCCAAACAGGGTTTTGCCTGGCTTTTTTTTTTTTGTCTAAGGAGAAAATTGTTTGGTGTCTTTTGTTAAAACTTGTGTACAACCAGACTAAAGAACAAAGCTTTGAAGAGAAACTGTACTTGCTGAAAGACATCTTGTAGCTGACTCATTCCTCAAGATACACACACTTACTCACTGACCAGATACAAACACCAGTGCTATGTAGCATCCAGTCTGCTTTGATGATAATGCACAATAAGTAGCTGTGAAAGCTGAGAAAGGCCATATGTAACCCAAGATTGCTTCTGATGCTTCACAGTGCATTACTCCAGGGTTTACTTGCAGAGCAGGCATCAGGAGCAATGTCCAGCTCTCATGTCTTGGTCAACCATCGTCCTCAGATGAAACAGTCTCAACAGAGACACACTGCTCCCATGGCCTTGGGGGAATTGCATCCAGACATTTTTCTGTAACAGATCCAGACACAGACTGACAGGGGAGTTACTTGGACTTTTACTACAGCCTGACCTGAGCATTCAGCAATTTGGCATGGGAAGCATGAGATCCTGGATCGAACCTTCTGGGCACCATCGTGGTACAAATACTAAACAGTAGTAAATAAGCTGCATTTCTATTGTGAGTACCTTTGTTTCTGAAGTGTAGTTTGTTGATGAAGACTCCATGACAAGAGAAAGATAAGGTTCACTTATAAATATTTATCATCAGTTATTCTTTCTGTTCTCAAGAAAGAGAATATTCTATTTATCAAGAAAACAGTCTCATTAGACTCTGCACAAACCAATTATATGAAGCTCATCATCTTTCAACTTTCATAGGTTCTTAATTGCTGTGGGAGAAACAGTTGTTGTTAAATAGCTATTTTTATATGATCCAGATATTATAACTCTTGAACCAGTAAAATGCACAATATATTTGTACCATTACTCTTAAACTTTGTATGGTTTTGGATTACAGATGTGAGCCTTAAAAATTGTCCAGTTAGCAAGACAGACACAACTGAAGTAAAATGGATGTGCTAATATGTATACATATATATGCAGCACACAAAAAAATACATCCATAGGCAGCTCCCTAGTGCATCCTCTTCCCTCTCAGCTAAACCAGGGAAGATTACAAAGGTGTGCTGCAGCTTAAAGCTATAATTCTTCCCAGCTGAATTGCTCCAGGCTCAGAAAATTCAGTTCATTAAAAACATCATGACATCTAAAAATAATAAATATAACATAGTTTTAAAGGTGGCAGTGTCCTAACTTGCCTTCTGAATTTTGGCCCTGCAGCTTTGTATGTTCAGCTTTCTTTTTGGAACCATTTACTGCACTAAACATTAACTTCTTTCTCCTCTCCTTTAACAAAAGCTGAGATCCTCATGAAACACCACAACCAAATAACCTTGAATCACCCCACCAACGTCACAAGCAACAAGTCCTTCAGATCTTAAATTATTGACTAACGAACAAAGAAGAGTCACTGTCAACTTTCAAATAGGATATCATAGAATCATAGAATTGGTTGGGCTGGAAGGGAGCCTTATGCTAGAATGGAGGTTATTCACCCAAACCCTATGAAGTGTCAGTTACTGTGAGGTCTTTAAGAAGGAGTTAAGGGGGTCAGGCTGTTTTGAACCACAAGTTCCCCTTTTGAAATGTCCTGCTGATGGAGCCACATGGACATCTTTGGTTCTCCAGCTTCATGGGAACAACACACCTGATACAGCTGAAGCTAAAATAAGATCCTGAGTTTGCCCAAACAGGCACGATATTGATGCAATTTGACTAATCAGGAACTTAATCTATGGAACGGACATGCAAAAAATAGGAGAAAACAAAGCAGAAGGGACCCAAAATAACCCAGAGACTTCACTCAGCTGAGAGCACTTGCCAAGTCCTTAAGGAAAAATCACCACTCCTAAGCTGGCAAGCTTCACCTTGTCCTACCTGAACAAATGACATTTACCATTCAGTGTATCAGAGAGGATGAGCTGGCAGAGAGCGTGATGAATTGCTGTAATTAAAGGAAGAAAAAGGCACCAAATTAGCTGTCAAAGAGCAGGACTGGAAGACTGCACCTGGGATGAGAACAGCCTGGAGATAGAACTTCACTGCCTATTTCGGATACTCCAGGAAGTAAAACCACAGGTGATCCCAAAACATCCTCTGTGTGCCTCTGTCCCACTTAGGGTATTAGATCTAGCCCACAACACTCCCTGTCCTCTTATTACAGCCTCTGTAGGACAGTACTTTGCTTTTCAGGCTGTTGTGAAATGCTGTTGCCTAAATGACACCTACAGCAAGTGGAGTGAGTTGATATTGTCACGTTTTGTGAGGCTCTGTAGGATGTACTGGGATGCCAGTTGTGACACACAAGCAAGAGCTTAATGTTGCTGTTCCACTGCCTGGAAATGGTGGTTGCTAGGAGGCAAATATCGTATTCAGAAACCTAAAAGGAAGCAACAATTTCAGGTCCAGTTTGGGGCTCATTTAATCCTTTCTGTTGACTTTAGATAGGATGTGATCCATCCTTTAGCAAAGACAGTGGAATGTTTTGAAGAAGTAAAAAGGTCTGTCACCTATATGACTGTAGGTTATAAGAACAGACCAGAACAGGCCATTGGAAAGGAAGAATGTCTGAAAAAAATGAAAGGCAACATCAAATGGCTTTTGTGAACAAAACACCACTAGCTAAAGAATCTGACTGGTAAAAGCTAACAGGGAAAAATGTACAAAATGTGCATTATTTTGAGGCTCCCCTCATGCCAGGGTTAAACTTGGCAGAGCCACTGGGATTTTTCCACTTTTCACACCATGAGGCCATTCTCACTTCACAAATTTCCTCTACCTGTAAAGTTGTATAAAACTGTCACTGCCCTTTGCCCTTTCTGCTCTCCTGCTGTGGCACCTTGCAGTGATTTTATGTGTCAATTTGGGCCATGGGAGATTTAAAGTTTGCTGGATGGGGCTGGGGGATGTTTTCTGGCATGTGGTGTGAACTCATCCCGGCCCTGATCCGGATCCCATCCCTCTCCACTGTGCATACAAAATCACCCCAGGAACCCTTAAACACTGCAGCTGTTTTGTGAAAGCACAAACAGGAATAAAAGAACTTTCAAAGTGGAAAAAAACCCCAAACCCTATCAAACCTAGTTGAAACACAGTCACATAAACCAAATTTCTCCCTGTCTACTGTACCATTACAGGACAAGTCCTTTTGTTCAGCAGTCTCTAACAGCTCCCTACTAATGAAGCCCCATGAGGGCTCTCTCTCTGCATCCCAGCTGAGGTTTGGCAGGTTTCTGGCTCCTCTCTGGCAGCATCAGTTCTGCTCATGCTACAGTCCCTGGAAACCAGGAGTATTGCCCCACACAGCACCTCTCATTTTTTGGGAAGGACAGAGCTCCATCTATCAGGTAGGCTGTCCCTGAGCAAGAGCTGGTGGCGAGGACACCGCAGCCAGGCAAATCTCCCTGCAGCCAAAACAACATCCAGGTCTCCTGCCATCCCAGCAAAGCCACAGCTCAGGTGGGGCTGAGCAGTGTCTATAATGGTACCTCCATTTCTCTTTATCTGACTTGTCTCTCGGTGACCACCCAGGGTCATGGCCAGTGTGCCACACACCCAGCATGACATGCAAACACTCTGACTCCCCCAAGCACTGCAGAGTTTAGCAGTCTCCATTGGTGTGATAAACTAAGGACTTTTTGTTATTGTTTTGTTTACTTATTTTTACTAAGTAGGAGACACAGAGAAATAAGATCAGTCTGAAGTGAGATGTGTTTTTTTGTGTGATTGTTTTGCTAGGAGCTTTGTGGGGATAAAAACAGATTGCAAAACAGTGAAAACAGTATTTTCATCACATTCAGGAACACTCTGGTGGGGTTTCAAAGTCTTTGCTCACTGCTGAGATATTCACAGCTACTCTGGTCCTCTAGGGAGGAAGGATTTCCTCAAATAAAAAGAACACCTCTCTTTTGCTAGTGAAAAACCCCAGATCTAGAAAAAGAGAAACTCATCACTGTGATCCTCCTTGCTAAATGCTAAAGTGGCTTTAGCAACATCATTTTCTTAAGACTGGACCTCTCATCTCCAGAAACAGTATAGTCTCTCTTCAATATCCACACAGATCAGCAAGGAAAGTTGAAGGAGGACAGTCCAAAAAGATATGAAAGTGCAATTCCTTCTCCCAATAAAATCTAGTTACTGATTTTAGCAAGCATGATATGGAGGTTTCTTGCTCACATACATTCAAATATTTGCCCCAAATGGGTAAATTATTAGGTGATTCAGGGTCCTGAAAATGATAATCTTCACTTCATGGATGCAGGACTGAATCACAAAACTCACCTGCCTGGGACTGACGGGATCCAGACTTTGCAGTGCAAAATCAGCTTGATGTTCCCAGCTCTCTGTAAACATCTCATCTGCACATTGTGGTTGACTTCTGTGAGGAACCCTCATATGTCTATCACCTGGAATCTAATCATGTGTGACAATAAGGTAAGAGAGCCTTTACTTTGGGAAATCGATAAGGTGACCAGCTAACTTAAATGGATTTATTATAAATACTAGCAGATATTTTTAAATTGTATGGATGAAAAAATTAAAATTAAATTTAAATGACCTTAGATCAAAGGAATCTTATTAACTGTTGGAGACATCCAATAATTCATGCAGGTGACAGAAGACCTACACCTCCATCCCACCACTGCTGCCAACTCACTCTCATGATCTGAATTTCCCTATAGCCAACAGATGGAAGCTGCAAGGGACAAGACCTTTGCCTATTTTCCCACTTGGCGCTTCTGGGGTTCCAAATCCCACACAAAACTTCTGCTCCACCAAACCTAACTGCTGCTATCCCAAGAAAAATTAGAAATGGCAAAGCAGAGGCTTTTAAATAGGAATTAGATGTAAATTGATTAAGATAGCTATTGCATGTCATTTTATTTAAATATAAATGGATTATTTGGAATGTGTTCATTGAAGACTAACAGCTCCTGAATTCCACATAGATACAGGGCTAATTATAAAGTCAAGCAGTCATTATTAATATTTCCAATGATCAATTTGTATTCCAACAACATAAAACCATCAACTTTAAAGTTTCAACAGTCATGGTAATCAGCAGAAGAGACTGTGCTCTATGCAGAAAGCAATCAGCCAACCAGTGCCTGGCTGAAATAAGAGGTAAAAGCTAGGTTTTCTGGTGTGTACAAAAAAAGCTGAGTGCTCAGAGTCTGATGGAGGCTGGAGGAGCTGCTTTTAGTTGGTTTTTTTTTTTTTTTTTTTTTTAGCAGGCATAGACAGGATGAGGTTGAAGGAAAAGGTCACAGAAGATTTTCTGCAGTTGGGACACATGCATGGGTCTATAAGGGTACATAATCTATGCATGATGAGGGATCTTAATACAATCCCAGAGTGTCAGAAAGCCACTAGGCCAAGCGCTCCTTGTGTACTGATAAGATTTACTCAATTAGATATACTTAAATGCAACAGATTTCCATGGAAAAACAGATCAGTTATAACTTCCATTCTGCATGTCAATCAAAGGAGCAACAATAATTTAATACACCATGCTTGCAATTCTGTGCAGTCATAGTGTCATGTTGCTGGGTCACTGTGAGAAGGGAAGTAAATATGCTTTGCTGAAGAGACAGTGTCTTGAAATAATTTTAGATCAAATTAGATTTGTCAAGCCCTGGCACTCTTCAAGGCCAGAGGAGAGGAGAGGAGAGGAGAGGAGAGGAG
>WBNH01001140.1:51732-94232 GCA_013401255.1 Urocolius indicus
AGAGGAGAGGAGAGGAGAGGAGAGGAGAGGAGAGGAGAGGAGAGGAGAGGAGAGGAGAGCTCCTCCCACCAGTCCAGGGACATCTTCCAAAGGCAGCTCACTGAGGCTGTCAGCACCAAAGGCCCTGGGTATAGAAACTTAGGTGGAAATATAACCCTTGGGCTTCTCAGTTTGGCTGTTTTTAACCAGAAGGACCTTGCTACATGCCCTCGCCTCGCTCCTGCAATGTTACTCTGCAGAGACCATTCACAGAGCCCCAGCATGGCCCTTGCAGCCAATCTCTCCACATCGCTCAGGGAGCCATGGGGATCCTACATATCACGGTGGTGGGAGAGCAGGAGGCAGGAGCTCATGGATGGGCTAAGCCTCTCTCCATCGCATCACCAGAAACCCTGAGGGAACATCAGCAATAAACCCCTCTGCACAGCCATGCAAACTCTGAAGAGTGAGCGGCAGGTGTGGCAGGTTTGAGCCGGGACACCGCAGCCACTAATGACTTCCAGTCACCATCTCTCTCTTGCAGAATTACTCAATGGTTTTCACTGCATCTTGGAGGGAATGGGAGTCTCCACAGCAACATGCAGGAACTTTATGGATTGGGCTGGAAAAATTCTCATCCTGGGGCAGAGGTGTATTTTGTTTATAACCTTAGAGCTAACTCCGAGTGCAATTGTTACCTTGAGACAGAAATCAAGTACTTCTCCCAGATTCTCTAATTCACTGGAAAAACAAAGGTGGGACTTAGTGAAGGAAGGTACTAGGCAGTTGGTGGAAAGAAAAGAAGCAGGGGAAGGAGATGTTCCCTGTCCCTCTGGGCCCATGCGTGCCACTACTCCATGAGGACAGACCCCATGTATGAGACCACCACAGGGAAACCACTACTGAGGAACATCTCAGCAGAAGGACTTCAGGCCAGGAAGGGCTCTGGGGTGAACTTTTAGGCTACCCTTCCCACTAACAACCAACAGCCTTGCCAGGGGAAAGAGGCACTCAATATCCTGTCTCTCCCTCACATGATGGGTCAGAAGGAAGCATACACCAGCAGTGGCGGCACTGCCAGTGCTGCCTTGAGCTCCTTACTTCAGAGCTGGGTGAAAACTTCCCAGCAGAGCTGCTGCTTTTTTTTTTTTCTTTCTTTCTTTCCAGCACAAACTGCCATTGTGACCATATTGACACATTTTGTGCAAACTGCTCTGTTTCAGCTCACCGCCTCCATCTGAGAGTTAGGAAATCATTTTACTTCCATGCAGCTGAAATGTGTCTTTTTGGCTCTGGTTTGATTTTTACATATTTGTGTACAAATAACAATTTCTGTAGTTGTTTTACTATGCATAGCAGTGATTTCTTTAATGCTTCACTTTTTTTCATGGGAGATGTTTTGAACAGACTCCAGACAAGATGAAAGTCTGGGATGTCTAAACCTTTCATACTACAGAAGTTTTCTTTTGCTTGCTGTACAAACAGCAGTCTGCGGTAGCACACACAGTCCAGTATAAAGGCAAGGAAAGGCTCTTCATTCTGCTGGTAAATCTGTTTGACTTCTTCACCTAGAAGGAGCTGAATACAGCATACTAAAAAAGAAACATTTTTTCCCCCGGCTAGCTAAGGGGTTTTTTTAACTGTCTACTGTAAGCACTGCTAGATTTGTGATCTAGTGACTTGTGAATCTCAGTTGTTGCAATGAAAAGCTTCCCCTAAAAATTGCCAGCACTTTCGGGTTTATTCCAAATCAAGAATTGGCATCTCCCCAAGTCTAATTATCAGTGGATATTTTTTGCCATCTCCAGTAGCAAAACCACAACAACTGGCCCAGAAGCAGAGCAGACACAGCTTCTGCCATGACCTGCTGGGCAGTCACCATTCACAACATCACAGAGAGAAAAAAAAAAAATCAAGCCACCCTTAGTATATTTCTTTTCCCAGTGCAAAATAAATATTGTACTAAATCACCTGCTTATCACTCACTGGGCATTTGCAAATAAATCCAGCCTTGGGTTTCAAGCACGCCAGAAATTTCTCACCAGAAAAAGCTGATTAGATGCAATATGCTCTGTGGGAATGTATTGATTCTGTCTGGCCTTTGGGCATAAACCGTGTCTGGCTTTTTACATGTCCATCTTCTCTACTTTCCTGGCTTCACTACTGCTTACCTGCCAAAGTGTGGAGGAAGGTGACTCCTGGGATGTGAGCCACAGCTTCCAACATCCTCCAGCATCCCTCTGCCCTGGATCTCTTCTTTCAGGACAGAGGATCTCAAAGCAATCACTCAGTACAGCAGTGCTGTAGTTGGGTGATGTAAGCCTAGTAACACCTCTGCAAAACAGAGCTTGAGGCCATGAAAAGCATGTTTTCTTTGTGGGCTTAGACCTAGTTCCATCACAGAAGATGAGATTGGAGGACATTGGAGATTCACAAGGGCAAAAATGCTGAGAAGGTCCTCAGCTCAACGTTTTCTGGGCTCCAGTACACCCTTGGATCAGCTACACCTCACAGTCTCACATGTCAGAAAAGCCTTCCAAAGACTCTACAGTCCTTCCCAGGGAATCCTTGGGGCATTTTGCTAGCCTTTCTTCCAGGATCCCTCCAACACCCAGTATGACACAGCAACAGCTCCCACTGTGCTCTGCTTCCTTCGTGCATTGTGGCCAGAGTGGATGGGCTCAGCCCAGCCCAGCTTCCCCCAGCCTTCCTGCCCCAAGCCCCCAAATTGCTCCTATCTAACACACAGGGCAGGATGTCACTTAGTCTTTGTTTTGCCAGGATAGGGTGGAAGGAAACTACAGCCAGACCCACAGTCTCTCTCTAGCCTTTAATCTTCAGCCAATACAGACTGTGTCAGATAGTCACCCAAATCTAGAAGGACAAGAGCATTACTCAGAGAAAAGCTTTATGGCAATTGCTTGATGTTTGGCTCGTTCAGAAACTAAATCTCAACAAAAACATATATGCCTTCTATTCTGGTACACTGGCACATCCTACAGCAGGACCAGACACTGAAATGACAACACAGCACTCAAAGTGTATTTTAGCCTTTAAGAAAATACACTTAGAGCTCAGGAAAAAAAGCTTCAAATCACCATGACTGGTTAAAACCCTCAGTGTTAACATCTGGCAGGTTGGTGTCTGATCTCTCAACAGCACGAGGATGTGCAAGTGCAGTTGTCACCCCCATGTAAACCTCTCCTGCTTTGTTATTTGGGGTTATGGGCAATTCCCAGCAGCCCCCTCAGCCCTGCCTGTGTACAGTCTAACACTGCATATGTTACCAATGAGCCACCATGGCTCATTCTTAGAATATGAGCTCACTGCAGAAAACAAATCTTCCTCCCTTTTTTATTCCTTGGCAAGGCAGGAGGCTGCTCCTGCAGCTGTTGCTGGTGCACCAGCCACCTCCTCGAGGACTGCTTTCCTGCTCAGGGACCTTTGGATGGAGGTGGTGAATGGACAAAATCTCAAAAGCCAGCACTGGAGGAGCCACTATAGTATAAAAACTGCAATGATTCCCTGATTTAGGAAAAAGCAGAACAAATAGCCAAAACCACAGCTCTGCAGGGGACCAGTTCATCCTGAAGTGGCTGGTGGGCATGGCGGCCAACAGCTGAAGCTGTGATAAGTATCCCGAGTGTGCTGCACGGGTTGATTTCACGTGCAAAGCTGCTGGGCTAAGCGGAGTGTTTGGAAAGTGGGTGTGTTACAAATTGATAAAGTGTCAAATAGTTCTGACAATATCTCTAGAGATAATATCAAGATTTGTATTTATGCTCCATCCCATTATACAGCTGCAAATCCCTAGGTGCCTGACACCCCAAGCAAACACGCTCAGCTCGCAGAAGCTGGGGGTGTCTCTGGGGTCTGAGGAAGGTGCTGGGACATTACCTCCCTCCACACACATCCAGCTTGGGTTAGTTACAGCAAATACCAAAACCTCTGCCATTTGTCTCAACTTTATGGCACCTTCATCCTGCCATGGTCACCTCTCCAGCCTGCAGAACTGCTTAGGCTTTGGTTAAGTGAGAAATGGTTTGGGGGGGTCAAGCTATTCCCCCATGCAGATAGGCTTTCTGCAGCCCATATGATCATTTCATCATCCACTCCAGTTTGTCTACACCAGGGCCAATATTTTCCAGGCATAGTAATGCAATTGTAAAGTGTAAATTCATACCAGTTTTCTTTTCCTTGAACTTTCTATCAGTATATCAAAGAAAAGAATGGAAGATTTCACTGCCATATTTATTTAAAGAAAAGTAATTAACCTCATGGCAGGACTGTGAATCACATATGAGCCAGCATCTCATTTAAATGACAGGCACAGCCTTCCTTACCTGCCTGGCTCTCCAGTGGAGTGATGGCAATCACTGTATGGTGATTCATGCAGCATGTGTCAAGGCTCTGGGAGAGGAAGGCATTTACCTGGAGCTGCACTGGGGCTTGATTCCCACCATCCAGCACTTCTAAGGCAGCGGTTCCGAATGCTGATGATGACAGCAAAGCAGGAGCTGAGATTCAGCTCATAGTCACACAGCTCCCAGCAGCTTGAATGCCTACAGAAAGAGCACACTTTACAAAATCAGACACATTCTTACTGGTGACGCATTGCTAAGCAGATACAGAGCATTTTTAGAGCAGAAGAGCAGTGGCTCATCAGGTGTCAGAACAGCTTCCCAGCATCCTCATAATTTGCACAGGTGTTCTTAGTGATTTGAGTGGTCAGGGAACAGATCAGCTTCCTCATTCAGAGTAGCTTGGATTGGGAGGCATCACTGGATCTTGCTGGTCCAAGCCCTGGTCCAAGCAGGATTCACTTCAAAGGTAGATGAAGTCGCTCAGTGCCTTATGCCAGAGTATTTTAATATCTCTAGGATCCCAGACTCTCTTTCTGATGTTTGACCACGTTCATTATGAAGTTTTCCCATGTATCTACTTACAGTTTTGCTGCTACTCATAGCTATTGTCTTTCTGGATACACTCTTAGCCTCCGCAGTTTGTTCTGCTATTGAAAGATGAAACACTCTACCATAAGAATGTCTATTTTAAAAATTATAGGAACCAGTCAAATATTTCAAAACAAGGGGAAAGTGGAGCAGTGACAGAGGACCCATAGGATTTTTCTTTGAGATTGCCTTCTCCTGTTCTGTGCGCAGAGCAACATCCAGCAAAGCATCACAGCATCAAACACAGCACAGGACACCATGCATGGTAGGGGAGAGGCAGCCCACATTGCAAGCACTGATTTTTGCTGATGGGAACTCAGCATTACTCTTTAACTGCTTCTACTAGTTGGCCGCCTTGAATCTTTTGTGATTTTCACTAGAAAAAGAAAACAGGGATTCCTGTCCCATTCACCCACCCCACTTGTGAGAGTCTCTCTAATTGCCAAGACTGTTATACCTGTGGTAAAGGTATGACAAGGTTCAGCTGACATTCATTTTGCCTCAGCCTCTGTCCCATCTATCTGGTCACCCCATAGGGGAGAAATGACACCATTGCAAAATATGTCCACAATGAAACCTCCTAAAGAGAATGCAATGCTGCAGTTCCATTGTGGAGACATTTGTGTACCTTCCGTCCTCTCCCTAGTTACAATACAGACCACCTGGCTCAGAAGGTGGCTTCAGCAGAGCTCCTGGCAGCACACTTACAGCTGCATTAGCTGCCTGTTTATCCAAGATACAAATTTCCCAAAAATAGGTTAATTACTTTCCTTTAATTACACGTTCTCTTATTAAATGCCAATAATAAAAGGAAATGTCTGCCCTAGAGATAAGATTATGCCACATTCACACTTTGGCTTTTTGGGACAGCAGATAAATGTCTCAGTCATTTTAAAATACAAATCTGTCATTCATGAGAGCAATAAATAATGCAAACAGGATGTGTGCTTACACTTATCAGCTCGTCATTGCTTAAAGGCACCCTGGGCATCAATATGTGACACTGTAACTTCAGACTCTTTGATAAATTATTGCCTATCACAATCACGTCTGAGCACTGGGAAGATTTTTATGGCTGCAGTTGCAGTACTTTGCAGCTGTAATACAATTATTTGAGTTATTGCTGAAACAGAGAGGGATGCTGGAAGTAAGGGAAAGTCTGCATCCTCCTGAGAGGTAATGTGTAAAGAAACCTTAACGAGTATATCCCGTGGGGAATTTTCTACCCTGTTAGGATTTAAACTGCTAATTAATTCCTATTAAAACAAGGTCTTTTGTGTACATCCAAAAAATGGTGCCTGAGGCTCTGAGCCTGCAGTGGGTTCTCCCAGGACTTTGCACCAGCTGATTCTGGCAGGTTTGACTGAGACAGTATGAAGTGCTGATGAGTCCTTTAGTGGCCTCTACTTTGGGGTTTGCAACACTGCTCATGTCCATGGCTTAAGTCTATTCCCAGTCATGATACAAACACCAGAAAACTAGACATCACAAAAGCAACCAGCCTCCAGGCCCAAATAAATTATGCATGTCTATGCTCAGCCCTACCTGCGTGTGCACTAATACATGTTTCAAGATTAGCCATCACAGTTACACATAAAACCTTTGCTTTTAACATCATGTTTCCTTGAAGACAGAGAAAAAGTTAGAGATAACTCACACCCTCAGATCAGTTGTTAAAAAACAGAGGCTGAAAAGGGAGCCTCAGAGGCCAGAGAGCTCCTGGTAAAACAAGATCATGCTGTGACAGATCAGGTTACTGGTACCCTGCCGGGGATGTGATGCTTGTTTTGTGGAGAAGTTCCTTTCCCCATCTCTTCTCCTTTTATACATTCATAGCTGTTTCCATCCATAACTTTTTTCTCTTTTAACTAACTTTTATTGTCCCATAAAAGGCACTGACTAACAATGAGGTTGTCTTTTAATGACACAGCACAGAGACAGCAAGCTCCAGTGTTGAGCCAGCCTAGTTTGCTCCCATGGATGCTGGGTGATGTTACGTGGCACAACTGCTCCAGCAGCTTCATCAGAGGCAGTGAGAGCTGAGACATCTCACCCTCAGCCAGGCCAGGCTGATAAAGGATTGTAATTTCTTCCCTGTTAAACCCTGATGCAGATAATGAAGTAGATGCCCTACTGAGCGTTCAGGCAAATGCCACCAACACAACTTTGTGCCCAAAATGGGATCAGAAACCCCAGTAGGCAGCCAAACAGGAGCTGGAAGGCATAGCAGAATCCCATGGGGGTCAGGGTGGCTGTCAGCACCCTGGGGCAAGACCTGAGCCCCAAAATACAATGCCCAGCAAGGCTGCTGGCATTGAACCAGCAACGAAGGTAGTTTACAAGCTGTCTGTCTCCTCCACAGCCCAGCCCTGGGTTAGAGCTGTTAGAACAGCTGCCTCTTCACAAATAGGCTGAATTAATCAGCCATGACCGTTCCCAGGCTCATCGCACCCTTCCTCGACGCAGTCCGACCTAACAGTGCCCTCTTGTGCTCCATGCATAAGGGGTTGAGGCTGTGATGGGATTGTTTTCAGACTTTTTAATTGGAGGGAGGGGTCATCTACAAAACCAAGTTTCCTCAGTTGTTCATAAAGCAATGCCAGTGGTATTTTATCCCAAGAGGTTAAATCATTTCCACTTCTTGTCATTCATAAAGCATGGGCATCCTGCACAGTCTAGGCTACCCATCTGCTCAGGGCAGGGAAAGTAAAAAGATGGGGAAATGTAACAAAATCAAGATAAAAATAACAATATAGCCACAGTTCAAGGTGAAGGAAAAATGGGAAAGGTAACAAATAGAAAACTCCACTATTATAAAGCACTCGATCCATCATAGGCTGTGTTAAACCTTTTTAAAGCACTGGTTAATGGGAGGAATCAGCATTTAATTACTACTCTGTTAGAATTTAGTTCTTTAGAGCCACATATCACAAGCAGAAAAAAAAAAATCGATCCATCATGATTAAAGTTTTACTTGGAAATAACCACAACCAGCTCAGTAATCATGGGCAATAGCATGTCTAGGGCTAGAGGCTTTCCCTCAATATAGTCTCCAAAAGACTATAAGGAGTAAATTTTCAAGATACACATCTAGTGTTCAGTTATCCCAGGAGGCCTGGTGGGCAACACAGCGTTTCTGCTGGGTGGGGATAAAGATGTCAGTAATACTGCTACATCATTGAGAAGACATCCTATCCCTGAAGTCATCCACTGCTTCACCTACCTGAAGGAAGCTGCTTTAGTAAATCTTGGCCCTTGGTGTCCCAAATAGGGTTGCTGTGCACCCCACACAACCCACTGTCCTCCCTCCCAGGCTCCTGAACCAGAGCTGGAATCGATGGGACAGCCCTTGGAGAGAGGCTGCAGAAATGCAAAGGCATAGCAGCATGCACTGTCATGTACTCTATCTACACTGTAGGATCTCTCCCTGTGCTCTTACACCACCATTCAAATGGTTGCAAATACCACCTCTTTCTTCTGCAGAAGGAACATAGTTCAAGTGTGACTTCACTATTTATCAGACCTGCCTTGGACAGCACAGTGGGTGCAATGCAGTAACCACAGCATTCAAGCAGAAAGGCATTAGAAGCTCACTGGAGGAGGACGGAATGATGCTCACAGAGGAGAAAGAAAAAACTGATAATGGCACAAGGGAAAAGGTACTTTCTGAAAAAATACTGATTCTTTCCTGGGTATTGCTATTGAGTGGGTTGCTTGCATAAGTGCAAGAAGGAAAAAAAAAAGGGTCATAAAATAATATAGGTGCCAGGACAGACCCATGGACACCCTGTATCATTTTCTAATTGTTTTTAGAAGAGTCTTTCCCCATTCAGCTGCACACTCAGGCATATGTGTTTTCACATCATCATCTCTAAAGTGCTTAAGTAGGTGTTTACCTGCCATGCAGAGCAAGGCTGCCCATATGGACCCACACAAATGTTTTCTTAAGTTGGAACCTCTGTCCCTCAGTCCTTTGAAGAAGTCTCCAGGGGCCAGGGGATAAATATTCATTCAGAAAGGGAAAAGACTGTAAGGGCACTTCAATCAATGGCCTATGTAACATGTAATCACTGAAGCTACATCAGCTTACACTGGCTGAAACAGAATGAAGCTCATTTGTTATAGTACAAAGCTATAGGGGAAAAAAAAGAAACCAACACGCCTCTAAAGTGGATTAAAAATGCACCTCCTTGCACCCCTCTTGCTGCAATAGCAGAGCTGACAGTGGATGATAGCAGCAGCCCCCTCCCTGACCATCAAGGCAGGTTGTTATTGCTGTTTGCCCCAGTGCCTGAGACCTGGTCATAATTTTTTTTTTGGCTGGAAAGAAGAGGACAGCAGTCTCCCTTGGCATCACTCAGATTAAATATTGAAGATGTTTATGTTCGGGAGAGACACGGCTGAGGATTTGGGAAGCTCTTCAGACATTATTAAAATGCACTAAGTGGTTTACTGGCAATTATCTACTATTGTCACCGACTCAGGCTGGATCTGGTATGTCAGAAACTCCTGCATGCATTTTTCTAAATAAAACCTAGATAAGAGAAGATGACACAAGTTTTTTGACCAGGAAACTTGACATTTCGATGTTGACATCTCCTACTAAGTATTCATAATAAAACTTCCCAGGAGACAAATTATGTTGTGAAGCTTTTACTGGGCAGAATTTAAGGTGTCCTTGTGTGAACTGATTTAAAACTTCTGCATTCATCTTTGTTTTTCTACCAGTCAGAAGCAGAAATTCCTTCAGGACTTACCAGAACTCTTATTATACCAGTGAGACTGATTCTTCTGATAAATTAGTTAAAGCAGAACACAGCATTGGATGAGAATACAGCAGTGACCTGCCTGCCTGAGATTTAGTCCCAATAAAACAACAACATACTGAAGGGCTGTTAAGTCCTGACTAATATTGTACTTTCTTTTCCAGTTAAGAGTGTCTCTATGTCACAACCTGTACTGTGGAGGGTTTTGGATCCTCAGCTGCTAGAAAGAGTTTTTCCACCAGCAATGCCCTGGAATACTTGTCATTACCTGCTGCTGTCTCCAGCCAGCAATAACTCTTAAGAGTTTATTTCAGATCTTGAACTTACTGCCATAAGAGTAGCATTCATCAGCTCAGGACTTGAGCCTGTAATGTATTTTTCCTGAGGCTACACCTTAAGGCAATCCAGAAATGGAAGGGAGTGAGGATACCTATTTATTAAGTGTGGTAGTGTTTTTTTCACTCAATGAAGTGTTTTTAAACAAAAGAAATTCACTAGAAATTTAACTTGTACTCCATTGCCTATACCAAGTGCTTACATTTTTTCCAAGTGCAAGCATGGTGTGCTTGCCTATGGCACAGGGGATGGGATTTGCTTACCTCTGAGGGTCCTCACTACTGTAACACTCTTTCAACACTGTGGAATTTCCCATGTTCACCTGATGGTGAAGCAATACACATTAATCACCAGTCCTCACAAAGGATCCTGCAGCTCTATCTTCTGAGGTCTCAGACCTGTTGTCAGAACTGGATTGGTTTTGTGCTCAGGAGCCCGTGAAGGTTTTCCTTATTAAATATCTTGGTGGAGAGTGCGAGTGTGGGAGCTCTGTGGCTCTACAGGAGCTGGGGATGCTGAGATGGGGCTGCACCTCCTGGAAGGGATCAGCCCCTCGCTGCAACACGCTGCTCCGGGGACCACAGCATCCAACGGTGCAGATCAACCCAGGGAAGATACATCACTTCTTTCCCTCAGCATGTATTGAGAAACAATAACAAAGCCAGACAAGTAATATGGCACAAAGACCTTTTCTGAACTAAATTGTTCTTCTCTGGAAAAAAAAAAAAAGCGAAAAGAGAAAGGAGATATCTTCCTACAGCCAGCCTTCACCAAGCATTGTGAAGAATAACTAGCAAGAGAAATCCATCTGCAAAGCCTTGATGGCTAAGAAGAAAGATTTTTACACACTCCAACTCCACCATGGCCGCATTCATAGGAATTTAAACTGTTACTCTGTGTCAACAGAAATAGCTGGATGTTGGCAGACTTTTTTTTTTTTAAATGTGTCAAAGGGTCGTTAATCATTTCCCAGTGTTCCAACAGTCAGATAGACTTGGTATCTTCATTTACTTACAAAGACTGTAGAAGCTCCTCAGATGTCTTCATTTCCTTAGAAACAGCTCTTCTGGCTGTTAAGGAAAATAAAGTAATATTAAAAAAAAATAAATATAAAAGAGGGAAAGTGTAAATATGACAAAGGCAAACACAAAACATTGGAGTTTCTTGGTAAATACAGACCTTGATTACATACATGCAATCAATAAGGTCACTTGTGTACTAACTCACAACAAAGTACAGTTGACAATGTGTTATTTTTCTGCTGGAGAATATAATGTGATGCTGAGCATGCTAATGACTTTTGGAAATGGGCAATGACAAAGATTGATTAATATCAGTTGACAGCCTGTTCCACAGCTCCGGAGCAAGAATAGCAGTGATTGATTCGCCAAAATGTGGGGCACAGGCTTTAGATAATAGAAAGGCTACATCTGAGCTCAATTTGGTTTCAGAAACGTGATTTAATGGCCAAATGTTTAACAGCAGTTAAAATCTTAAAGGAAAAGACAGGAGTGTAGCAATATTTTCAAAAGACACCTAATTTCAATGCATTTTTTCAATGCCTAAGTACCTTTGCAAACCTGAACCTGTTGTGTTTAGGACCAGAAAGTTATTTTCCAGACATCAGGCAGCAGATTTCAGTGATGAAATTCTCAACTAACATCAGCCAGTGGAGAGTCACTTTCTGTGGTGATGAGAAACAAGGTGAACAAATAGCCACGACATGTTGTAGGGCTGTATGCTTACTCCCCAAACTGCCAGGGCAATCTATGAGAAATATTGCACCCCAGGCCAACAGGGATCCCCACATTTTTAGGCAGTAGTACATCAGGCAGAGCATGCTACGCTTGGGAACAGCAGAGGAGAAGAAGTGATCTCATTCTCTTTGTGGGATGGGAAATGCTGTTGAAAGCTTGATCCATTCTTCCTATTTCCTCTTACACTAATGAGTTCAGCTCTCTACCATGTACCACACAGCCCGAGTGCCCTGAGCCTTAGAAAAGCCAGACCCATCAGAGAATATCTATACTCATGCTCCATTTATAATGATTTTGTCCATCGTAGCATGTAAGAGAGAGCAGGAGAGAAGGATGGAGAATTTCATGACAGATGTCCACCAAAGGGCCAGTCTTCATTAAGGATGTGGTCATGTGTGAAGAGCTGAGTTAGCTGACATGCTGCTGGCTGTTCTGCTTAGGCCAGGCCAAATTGCAGTCGGCACTGTGTCAGTTAATTGTGATTAAAACTCGCTGTTAATGAAAGCAGAGCCTCTGAAGCAATGCCACCCACCTCAGACTGCCACAGCCACCGCCTTTGCAGCATAACACACCCTCTCAGTGTATCTCACCAGGCGACAGACTGAGAGCTGTACAGCACAGACCTCATTAGGAAAAGAAGGCGTTAAGATAAACAACAACAAAATGCAAGTGTTTTCACAGAGCAGGGAATCTGTGAAAAAGTGGACAAGCAGTTGACATGGGGAGCTTGGAAGTTTCCTGGGCTTTGCTCCAAAATGCATCTTTTAAATACAAATGATGTTATTATGTTATTTTCCATAGAGAAGCTCACAGGGAATCCAGCAAGCTCCCGCTTCAAGGAACTGAGGATGGAAGCATCCTTTTCTTTCCACTCAGGCCTTTCAGGCAAGGTTTAAGTTTAGGGATTTCTGACTTTTCAAATTATGTGACATTTATCAAGATCCTTCCAAAAAAGAAATGTAAGACACTCCCCATCTGAGGTCAGCTCATCTATAAATTAGCAGTATCTACAAATGACAGATTTTGCTTAATAAAGTATTTGTGGTGTGCAATGATAAGCCAGCCTTTTTAAGATGACCAGCCACTCTTAACTAGTAAAGTCTGCAAAGAATCTTCCATCATGGTTAAGTTGTCCCTTAGATAGGTCTCTGTTGACTATGCACTGAAGAATTGATGTGCCTATTCCTGGGGATAGGTTACTAACATAACAAACTTATTTGCAGCAGTAGCTGTGCCAGAAATTAGGGTATTTAGAGACATAGTTTAGTGGTGGGCTTGGCAGTGTGAGGTGAATGGTTGGACTTGATCTTAAAGGCCTTTTCCAACCCAAATGATTCTATGGTTCTATAGTAGTTGGTTGATACTCATCTCACCTTCCCTTGGTCACGTCAAAGTCAAGCATGGAATACCTAAATAAGTTCTCAAAAGACTCCCTCTGTCACCTGTGGATAAAGGCAAGTGTCCCTAAAGAGGCCTAGAGGCTTGCTTTCTCCTACCTTGGACATATCTAATTGTGCCAGTGGACAGAACATTTATGAAAGGAAGAATATGAGAAAACTTATGCAGTGAATTACAGTTGAAAGGGCTGTACAAAAGGACACCCTTTTCTAAGGAAGAACCTGTAAAGCCAAACGTGCTTACCAGCTCCAAATACTCAAATCAGTTCAACCAAGAGAAGAGGGATGTGACCCCAGAGGACTCTGTGGGAGATGGATCTTTTCTCCCAGAGCCTGTCCTGAGGTGTCCTTGGTTCCTGTGCATGCTTGTGCAGGTGCATTTATGATGCAGAGCCTTCCCTTGTATGCATCAGCACTCAGCTCTGGTATTACCCTACCTGCATGGAAAAATATGTGATGACATTTGCTGTCTTCAGAGGTTTTTAATATCGTTCCATGGGATCAGGGGGCTTGGTGATTGAGTAGGCAGCATGATGGACAGGTACTGAAGCAGAAGGCACTGATACTGCTTGTACTTCTGACCTGAGTGATTAGTCACAATTCAGAGCCTTGGAAGTTATTTCATTTAAGAGGAAGTTGATGGGTCAGGTAGTTGCACTGCAGTGACAATTGCATAAAGTCCAGCTTTTCAGAAAAAAAAAGCAAAGCTCAAGTCATTGAAAATTACCCCTTCCTGATGGCACCAAACCCTCTCTAAGCTCCCCTCAACACACACCATTTCCAGGTTCAGTGCCTCCACTCATACAGTACTTTGTAGTAAAAGCATCCACTCAAGCTCTGGGTTTTCAAAATCCCAAACAAGATTCATTTGTCTTTTTTTTTTTAAGGAGGGGGGCGAGGGGGCAGAGGGGGATCAGGGGGAAAAGGTGAGCTGGAGCAAGAGGTCACAGTCTCTTACAACTGCCAAAGGAAAGGTGGTGCTTAAACCCATTTGTCTTGATAGCAGGCTCAAATCAGGGTAACATCATACAGTCTGTTGTTGAAAAAAAAAATCTTGACCATAGAAATGTTTAGCACTGAAATCACGCTTTTTAGGACTTTATGAGCAAACCCTCAAACAAACTTTCCCTTAGAAATCAATAGAATTGATTTTGTTTACTCTGAACAATTTTCATGTGGCTGCATCACGGTTGCTAATTTACAGGTCAAAATCTGTACGTGGAATTTGGTAGAGGATATCTTGGAAGTTTATATGTAAGGGAGAAAGTGAAATGATTACAGATGTCACTCTAACATTTAATACCAGAAGCAAACACAAACGGTTTTTACTATTTGAGCTTACAATGAAAAGCTACTGCACAAAGAACACTTACAGTCTGCTGCCCTACAGCTCTTCAAGGCTCAGTTTCCCTGCTCTGAAATGAAAGGACGAGAAAGGTCAGGGAGAACATCAATTAAGTTATTTTTCTAGACTAGCTACAAGTTTTAAAACTTTAGGAGAACTTTTGCTTTTGTTCCCACTTCCCATTGGGAGGGCTATTAGTATGTTGTTCCTAGAAGTGGTCACTAAATCAAAATGTTTGTCATTACCACTAGTATGTTATCCAAGCCTACAAGCAGAAATGAACAAGGTTTTTTGATGTCTAATCAAAAAGTCTGTTAGTTTCTACAAAATATACACAAGATCGTTTTGTATGGTAGAAGCCAGTTAAGATCTCATCGAAGAATTACACTGTCATTTGCTTTCATGCACAAAAAGGCATAAAGCTCCTGTTAATGGAGAAATAAACCCAATTATCTATGGAGTGAGTCAAGTTTGAAATACCTCTGAACTATACAAAAATGATGTTTTAGCCCCTTGTATCCTTATAAGACATTAGTGAACTCAAACTCTGGCTTTCAAGATAAAAGGAAAGAGCTGACCTTTGATGGCCTCTGGTGATAGTATCTCATATGAATGATTTAACTGTAAGATTAACCCATGTAATGAAATGTTTTAACTATCATTTAAGGTATACTTACTGTGATGTATAGTGTGCTTGCAAATGCTTATGTGAATAATGTCAGTCAGTTCTTCATGTAAGTGACAACTGTTGTACTGCCCTATTGACCAAGAGGAGAAACCCAGGAAGCTCTTGAGAGTAAGAAAAATGTGATTTTACCTCTAAGAGGCTGAGGAAGATCCAGCAGCCACTACACACAAATGAAAGCAGAAGACTCGCAGGGAACCTTGGTAGTTTCAGAAAGAATAAAGCCGGTTGATAATTTACTTTGTGGTCAAGACATTCAACCTGATTCTTAAAAGCAACATATTAGGCTTTAATCCTAAGGGAATGTTACAAACAGCATAAAAAAAAAGTGTATCATACTGCAGTAAAATCAAGCATGGTAGTGATCACCAACACAAGCTGTATGGTGCTGTATGAACGGGGCAACGATAAACAGATCAGCCATTTCTCAAACCAGCATTCTTCTGTAGCCCTACATATACCCTGGGGGTCAACACTCAGATCAGGTGTGAAGCATCACTACAAACTAACCTGTGATGGATGCTGACAGATATTGAAGTTTGGTAGGTACTCAAATGCTGCCTTGAAGGGTCCTTGGAGGGACTACTCCAGGAGAGAGCTTGTCCTGCTGAGCGGGGGCTGCAGACCCCTGATGGAGACAGAAGGAGGAATGAGTAAATAAGTTCACCTCCTATTAAAAATAAACATGTTTCTGTAGAACAGCTTGGCATAGAGATTCACATATTTAGGTGTATAAATAGTCACTGCCTAGGCTTGTTTTGGTCCCTGCTGTCTCATATACATTTAAGAAGCAGTTCTCAAGCTGGGAAGATATGAAGGGTGAGAAGAAAGGGAGAATGTTTCCTGGGAACTGCTAGAAGCACAGTTGAGGATATGTCTGAAGATGAGGCAAGGGTAACCACTGAGTGCTCGGGTTAGAAACATCAGGCCAAAAGGAGTGAACGGCGATACTGGGAGCTCTCCTCTCCTCTCCCTCTCCCTCCTTCCTGTACTCTTGTTATTCCACTCCCTTCTGGTTCTTTGCTTGGTCTCCAGAGGCTCCTCCAGGGTGCATGTACTTCTCAGAAAGATCCCACACAGATGCACACAAAAGGCACACACATGTGCCAGTTAAACTGTGCTGAATCAGAGGAGAGCAAAGCTCAAAGCAAAGCCTTGGGGAAGTGCATTAAGACAGGGTCCAGGACCTCCAAACCAGGGACTGTTGCAGTGAGCCATGGTGCCCAAAACAGGAGGGAAGCCACTGAACAGATACAGGATACCTCAATGCAATAGGTTTTAGCAGACATTTTACTAGGAACCTTGTGTTATTTGAGGTTCTTGAGGTTTTTGGTTCAGGTGATGACAAGAAAACTCTAACTTGCAGAAAAAAATGAAAGTCCTGCTCCTTAGGGTGCCAGAAGAAGCTTTAAATTTGAATCTAGGAGTCCCAAATCCTCAGAGAACACACTCAAAAGAAAGCCAAAGTTATCTGAATTTTATCTTGCAAAGTCAAAGCTTTTCATGATTTCCTGTGATTGTGCTCATGATTTGTGCAGCATAGGACTGGGGATTTATTTTCTCTCATTTCTTGCCTCAGGGTATTACTTTAAAAACTCCACAATGGCATTTCTATAATAGGGAACAATCCAGGGCTGGTCAGGCTCAGCAGCTGTGCCTCCCCCATTCCCTGCTATCTTTCACCTGGCTGAGTAATTACCATCCTGCATTGCTTCTTGTTCAGAGGATGATGTTATTCCCTCACTGGATAACAAGGTAAAATCAACTTTCCTCACAAATCCCATTATCTCCTGAAAGACCCTCTCGGAATGCAAATCAACAAGTTCAGTAGAGACAGGAGCCCAGCAGCAACCCACAGTCTCAATTCAAATTACCTCTATGCTGCAGGATGAGACAATCTGGATTACTGAGAATTACCTGGGCAGAACAGTGGCTCTGCATTTTATGAGCTCTTGTTCCTCAGATCAAAGAGGTTTGATGGACATTTAATTAAAAGATAAAGTAGTCAGCCATGAAACAGCAGACTAACATTTTGAACGCACAACTCAAGTTACAATTAAAGAATGACTGCAATTGTCAGATTTTTGGACTTCACTGGCAATACATTCCATCACTGAGGGACAAATTGGATGTTGGGACCAGTGCCCACCTTGCTTTTTAATGCAGTCATAGGGCAAGATGGTCTCTCCCCCAAATCCAGGGATTTTCCTGGGTGAAATCACAGCTGCTCTTTTCTGCTTCCAGGACTGCACCAGAGGTGTGCTGGTTCCAAAGGAAGCCATCCTCACTCTTACCATGCACTGACTTTCTTAATGGGGCATGTACATATCCTCATGCCCCATCAAGAACTTGCAAGCAGCAAAGCTCATTTAGATGATGTATGCATGAACACTGGGTCTGCTGTTAAGAGTGTGAAACAGAAAGTAAATTCAGTGTTATCTGAGTTTCTCTTTTTCCAGCACAATATTGTGCCTATTCCCTCCCTCAACAATGCTGGCTGAGACAAAGTGAGTGTAGTTTTTAAAGACAGCATGATCAGCTTCTATGTCTCCTCCATCACACACACTGTTGATATTATTCACTGGTTTATCTCATAGGAAAACTCCAGTGCCTTGTCACAGCTACACAACAGGACAGCAAGCTCTTGCAAGTTAATACCCAGCAGAAACATACTTTTCTTAAGGAGAATCACAGGGTGGAAAGGAAGAACCCCTTACCAAAACAGCTGATGCAGTAGGGAAAAATAGATTGACTCTGGAGTGCAGAAGCCCCCAAGATCTGCTTCATTAGCGAGGTCTTATGCAAAACAACACAGTTCGAGAAGGGTTTCAAACCAACATGGAAGCCAAAGTGAGTCTGCTATTATCTCTCGCATGTGCACAACCATTGTCTTGTAGCTCGAGAAACTGAGATACCAAACTCCTGTAACAGCACAAGGCTGACCGTCCCCTTAAGCAGTGCCAGAGGAGGACAACAGTGGCCTTGTGCCCTATGAGCCAAGTCCTCCTCCTGGCATTTTGCTGTATCACCTCAATTGCATTTTTCACATATTCGGTGCTTAACTGTTCTTTTCTCCAGCGCATTCTCTTACTCCATCCCTTTGTATATTTACAGTCTGCTCTGAGGATGATTTACATTAAAACCCCAGTGTTAACACAGTGTAACCTTTTGCATGGAAAAGTCCAGAGCTATAAAGCATTTACAACATAACAAAAATGGTTTCCTAAATCTCTGGCTTACTTCAAGATACAGAAGAAGCTATTATTTTCACGTTGTCCTGTGCATCTGGTTTTTGCTGCTTTTCTCTGGCTGAGTACCATTGTAATCTTGGAGGAATGACTCATTATCTAGCCTTGATAAGAAGGGCAGAACCACTCCCTGAGCATGTAGAATTGAAGGCCCATTTGATACAGGAGCTGTGATACTCTTCATACGTTTGTCTCAGTAATTAGATGTTCAAAAAGTATTAAAGCATCTAAAGATGTTAAAATGTCTGGATGCTGGCAAGCTCTTTGATAAGATAATTTTACATTCAAAACCAATAAAGCATTGGACAAAGTGACACAGTGTTGGGATTTACCCTGGATAATTCCTCTGCTGCAAGACATTTAAATCAGTTAAACTCTGAATGTGCTCAGTCATTGGGATGTCAGTGCTAACACACTGCGTTCACTCAAGCGACACCGACAAGTATTTTGCCTTTAGCTTAGCAAAAGGTGTATCAGCTCAGCCCTAGCCAACAAGCAACACATCCACACTGCAAAAGCAAACTTAAGGGCTCATTCTGAAAAATAACTCTCGCTAACAAGAGGATACAAGTCTAAACATTCATGGGTGAAAACGAACAGGAATTTGTAGAGAAGGGAAAAGAAAGAGCAATAGAATATCTGCGGCATTAGCATTTCTCTCCCACGTCAAACCCAACACCAGTCACATAAATATAAAAATGCTCTTTCCCCTCTTTGCACTGCTTAGTCTGGCCCAGGTTTGGCAGAGATTCAGAAGAAGGAAGCAAAATAGCCACAAAGGCACATGAAAACAGCATCAGGAGCTCCCCTTAGCAACTCAGAAAGTTGTTCACTGGAGAGAGATTATGGATTGCATTAAAGTAGGAGGGGTTTATAAGCATCCAAGTATCAAAACACTTGTTTATTTTTAACTTTCTGAGTAGGATGAAAGGTGATCAGATCCAGAGAGCAACCATGACTTTTTAGTCCATTTAGAGCCCTAAAGCCCTGGGGCCTGTTGCTACTGCAATCGTTAGCAGAGCTGCAAGTAATCAATTGCGCTCGCTCTGTGTTTACGCAAGTGGAGCTGATTGATTACTCACTGCTAACACGATTGCCAACGTTGCAAACATCCTTCTGTGGACAGTTCTCCAAAGCAGTCTGAGTCTGAGACTAACAAGCACTCCGCTGAGGGGAAAGTATAGAGGCAAGGCAGCAGTTTTTAGGTTGTTTAGGGTAACACCGTAACTGTGATGTTCAAGCCTCTCCAAGCCCCCAGAAACTTTATGTAATATAAGGCACAGTTGAGATCTCGTGGCCAACATACCATACCTTCAGGAGAGAGAAACAAATTGTCTCTTCTTTTCACATGACATTTTCAGGGATGCCCTGCCCATGTTTTATGAGGAGAAAAAGAGGTTTTGTTGTCTCATCCTCATCCTACTCAAGGGAGGCAAATCCCATCTTCCCTCTTTACTTAAAACTTCCATCAAAAGCACCCCTCAGGAAATGGTTCATGGTGCAAATTTTACTGGTCCTACAGAAACCCAGGATGTCCATGTTCTCCATCATCTATTACCTCTTTTTAATAGTTCCCTTTCATTAATCTTTCTTGTAACATCTATGCTTCTTTACGAAGAGAGACAAGTTCACCTCCAGGACATGTTTGCTATGAACTGACATCCTTCATGAATATTCCATGCCTTAGACTGAATGATGCAGAGGGATAGACTACAGCCCCCTCCCTAGTCAGAGATGCTTTCAGGCAGAGGTGAAGCCCAGGGACTAGAGTGTGCTTATCAGTAAATCAATACATTGAACACCTTTTCCCCAAATGCTGCTTTCAGGAAGTGGGGATCAACAAAAAAACCAGTTTCTCTCTGATCCAAGACAATAATTAAGAGAACTCTTTTACATCATTTTCATGTTTCACGCTGCCCATAATCCAAAATCCTGGCAAATAAGTAAAATAACCCGAGTCTTTCTGGCAAATGGCACAGACAACACAGTTAACTACTCCCAAGTGCCACAAGCTTTCTACAAAAGCCTTTTACAGGACACTATTAATTGAGGTTGTAGAGAAAAGCTTTGGCAGTTGCTGATGACCAGAAAACACTATCAGCTTGATTTATATGGATTCTCCTGCTTCTTTGCAACTAATTCCAGTTTTAAAATGAAATCTCTATTTGCTGTCCTTTTTAGCACCTTCCACAACAAAACCAGTGACAACAACAAAAACAGTGAGATACTAAACAAGGATGTTGATTAAATGCTCACAAACAGGTAGAGCACCATGAACAACATCAACTCTTTCGCCCACCAGTTTCTTGTGTCAGCTGTAGCAGAGAAGCTTTAGTAGCTGTTTCCCAACTATTTTCAAGGTGAAGCTGCATTATTGCAGTCTGACTGCATTTTTCAAGGAACAAGCCCAGACACCTTGTAAAAGCCAAACATCCAGAAGACAGTAGAAGAAAAGCCTACCACTTCCACAACCTTCCTATCACAGTGTGGGCCTGTGATGTTGTTACGCCCACATTAATTAGAAGGGAGAAGATAGATCCTTTTTGTTACCTTTTGGCCTTTTCCCTTTTATACTTGGAGGAGGTGTTTTTAAGCAATAACTGTCTGTTACAGGCATACACAAAAAGAACTATGCCCTCTATACATACTAATGTTTGGAACAGCAAGGTAAAACTTTCTATTCTTCTGGCTGCAGCAGAAGGCAATGCAGTAGGAAAGGTGATGGGAGGATGTGAATGTTCACACAAGTACACACAGACACCTCCAACTTTTCCCAAGCAATCGGACATCACTTGTTCTTTGTTTCTTTCCTTTTTTCTTTTTCAAAGTTTGACCTTTCTTGCTCCTGCTCTGCCAAGAAGTGGCCACATTGACACCAAGTGACATTTCAATCGCAGAGGTAAGTCTCAGGCACCATACATTATTAAAAAAAAACCCAACCAAACTCAGAGAATGCCATAAAACTTCAAACACTGCAGTTCTGATGCTATTCATCAGAAAAACACAATCCCTGCTACAGAGGGATGCACTGGCTAGGGTTATCTCGCTGAAGGATGCATAGGGAAGTAAAAGGGAAAGGGTCTTTTTCAAAACTGAAAAGAATAAACCAGAAAATTCAGCAAATTGAGAGTTCAGCAGAAATCCATTCCCTCAAAAAGAAAAAACACTCTATTTTTTTTTCACAGCTGACACCTTCATGTGTCATTTCGGACTCTCATATTCCCATATGTAACTCTACAGTCAATGAGATCATGTGCCTATGTCACACCAAGGCATTCCCACTTAGCTCTTCCCCTTCTGACAATACAGTTGAAAACTCCAGTGTGAATGGGAATAAACTGCATCTCCTACCAAGGAAAATGGCAATTTTCACCATTGTATTTGCTATTCTAGATATTCATGCAAAGCTTTGCTTAATCATCTGCTTGGCTGTTTAGCAACAACATTCTCAGTCACCATTTAATTTAATGATCAATTTTTTTCTTTAATGAATGCTTTAATTACATGTAGTTGCTGGAGGCTCTGCCAACAATCAGCTGGTCTGAGTTTTTAAAAAGCAGATGAAAGAGTACTGGATATAAGAGAAGCCTGAACAATTTCTGTCACTAAGTGGATTACTCCAACACCAGCATTGACAGGGTAGGCAGACAGAGATTGAAGTCCCTACAACAGACTCTAAAGTTCTTAGCACACCAGAGGAAGACTCTGTGGCCTATGGCATAAAACATGATGCAAAACTCTGTAAGAAAACTACAATACTAGTGCTCTAGTTCTTCTGTATTACAGTAGCTTTTCAAATAATGCCTGTGGCTTCTCTCAGACATCCGCCTGACTCCATGTGCACCCTCCTCAGATTCGAGCTGCAAGGCCACAGGGTTCCTCAGCCCACTGAGTCCCCTTCAGTGAGTGGAATGCTAGCACATGGCTCACAGGGTCAGGAGGTGGATCTACCCCACAGCATCCTCCTTGGCAGGTGAGAAGAAAGCAGCACCTTTGCTGAGGGCTGAGGCAGAAGTGAGCTCATGCTGAATGTGCAGCTGTGACAGAATTATCCCAGAAAAGCAGCTCTGTAACAACGTCTGCTATAGCACAACAACTTTAACAAAATTCAGCTCAGTAGCCAAAGCCCTCTGCTCTGTGCTGCACTGCTGTGCCAGCAGCACTGCGTAAGGACACTAGCAAGTCCTCATACTCACCTCCATCCCTGCAGCCTAGCATTACAGAGATGTGCCTGGCACATTTTCAAAGCCCCATGAATTTGGGGACACCAATCCTACATCCTCCATAGGACTGGCTTTCATCCTCAGGATAGATTCCAATTTCATCTACATTTCCGTAAAATACTGCTGATTTCAATGGAGACCATCCTGACAGCAAATCTTCCCTGCAATCACCCAGGGCATCTGAAACCAAGAGGCATCTTAGCAGGATACATGAATGGCCTGATTGTGTCCATTTTCAAGAAGGAATACATATGTATAGCACTGCCATCCAGCTCAGCCTGTACCAAGTTCTGCTCCACTTGATGAGCAATCAGTCTGCTGCAGGAACAAACACATAATGACTGCTTTCAGCTGCTAATGCCACTGCTTTTTCTGGAACAATATAGAGCTCTGAACTGCAAATTCACATCTGGCCATGTTGGAAATTAACTGGGAATCAAAAGGGGTTTGCAATTAGCCTGGAAAAACCTTTACTAATTCACCACCACAGAACAGGACACTAGAGTCTGCATTGACATTTCTGAGGGATTTGGTGGTGTGTCTGTATTAGAGTAGGTTGTGCATTTATTTTAGGGAAAGACTCTCTTCTTTTTGGCTTTGGTCTATGAAAGAATTTAGGACCAGCAATATTTCAAACATATGGTGATATTCATTTTCACAGCAAAATGCAACTTGACTACAATTTCTCACTGTGTGCATTCAATTTCCATGAATGTTTCTGGGATTAAGAATTTTCATGGCTTTTTCTTTTTGCCATTTCCAATGAAAACTGGCATTGATATTTGTACTCTTATTTTGTTCTTAAAATTCTATAATAGCCTATTCTGCTAAAACCGCTAGAACTGTTGAAGGTTTAAAAGATTCATCCTCCTAAAAAATTAGTTTCCAACATTTAGCTTGCTAATATTTCTTAAAGGGGTCTTTTTTTTTTTTCTTTTACCTGGTCAAATCACCAGTAAAATGAATTGCTTTTCACTTAGTGAAGCTACATTTCTGTCCAGTCCTCACACATCTTAGCCAAACCTTAGCTCTAGTCAAGCAAGAATAGAAATATGGCATCTCATTACTTTTCCAGCAAGCAAGTCATTCAGTACGAGGGGAGGATGAAAAGACCTAAACTTCCTAGTACTGTTGGGAATAAGATTATAATTTGTTCCTAAATACAAGCCGCAAACCACTGCCCTTGGACAAGAAAGAGGGATGTTTCCAGGCCACGCTGCCTCCTGCTCTTCTAAGGGGTCAGCACACACTACCCACTGCTCCTGCCGTGTCTCAGCATGGCTTCTGATAACTGCTGGGAATTATCTCCCCGATTCACCCAGTGCTCAAAAACCTCTGTGGCTGCTCCTGACAATATCACTGGAGAAGCTCAGAGGAAGGGGTCTGAAAAGAAAATCCCCTCTCATTTCTACCGAGTATTTTGGATCATTTGCTGACTCATTTTGCAGTTTAGCTTGCAGCAAACTCAAAATTAAGTTACTAGAGAATAATGACCATTAAGTGACTGAGATTGCTTTATTTCTTTGAGCCTTAGCAACAGTGATTTCACTTGCCTGTTGCCATAACAACTACGGCATGCACATCAAGGTCACTAAGCCCACTTTGCTTCTTGCCTGCAGCTATGTCTCTGATGGCTTATATGCCTCATTTTTATTGTAGATTCGTACAGTAGTACTAGGAAGGAAAGATACTTTTTCATTTTATGAGTAAACAAGCACAGGAAGATGAGCATTTCTCAAGGTAAGTGAAAATGGACAAATGACAAAGCATTTCTTAGAAATGTTCACTTTGTTCTTAATGGAAAAGCAATGCTTTTTTAAGAAAAAAAATTAAAGTATTATAAATGAGGTCCAAATTACCTAACATACAGTCACTTCTCCCTTATAAAGATGAAGACAGATTCCTGAACAGTGTGTAGATATGAGATCCTCGATTTCCAAGAGGAACTATCAGCCTGCCCCAGGACATTAGCACTGGGGACATCAAGGTCCTTGAAGTGCCACCTCAGATATTGAAAAAGTCTGACCATAGTGCTTAAATAAGCACAGCTTCAATGGAACCACCTCATTTGGTGTTAATTGTCACTGAGACGTGCTGTCCTGTAATAATCTGGAACTAGAAAGTAGCATACGACCACAAAGCTCATAGAATCATAGAATGGCAAGGTTGGAAGGGACCTTTAGAGATCCTCTAGTCCAACTCCCCTGCAGAAGCAGGTTCACCTAGATCAGGTCCAGGCAGGTCTTGAAGATCTCCAAGGAAGGAGACTCCACAACCCCTCTGGGCAGCCTGTTCCACTGCTCCGTTACCCTCACAGTGAAATATTTTTTTCTTATGTTTAAATGGAACTTTTTGTGTTCCAGCTTCATCCTGTGGCTGACTGTTATCTCTAAAGCCCCAGGTCAGGTGAGAAATATCTCACCACATCATTTTTTGTTAGTAATTTCTTTCACAAATTGTAATGGATGCATTTTTTACTCCAAAATATTTACTCTTTGTACATCGTTTTCATTATATAGATGGGTTATAAATAATTTTTTAAAAATACAAATGAACTGTATTCATTTGTGTCATAAGTCAACTAGAAGCACTTTCAAAAGAAATTCTAAGTTTCTACATTACCACAGCATTTTTTTCTGTCATGTGGAAGGAGAGAAAAGAACTATTCTCTCTGAAAAATATAAATAACTTTGCCGCTTCTTCTTATAGCTGGTTGATTACAGCAGCCAGTGAATGAATGATTTCACTGTGTGTTTGTCAGCTTTACACCAAAAATACCAGCAGAAAAGAGAAAATGTCCAGAGTTGCAGAAGGATTTATGAGGCACTAAATACTTCTCTGAATCAGGACTGAAATATAATTTCACATATATGTGTGTAGTTTTTTGGCTATGGGATGAAGTAGAGATAGAGAGGCAGACCAACACACACATGAATACTGGTAGCCAGCCAGACTGTATCTGGACCACAAAATTTCAAGTTTTGCTTTATGATATACAGTAGCTCCAGCTGGCTCCAACAGACTCCAGTCCAGCTCACTTGGCATCTTGCTAAGCAAGGCAGAGCAATAATTTCATTTTCCAGATAGGAAATAGAAGAAAAGGAATTGCTGATGGACATACAAGCTCATGAGGACAACACAAAGAACATCTAAACTTAAGAAAAAACTATTTTACTGTGAGGGAGCCCTGGCCCAGGCTGCCCAGGGAAAGTGTGGAGACTCCTCTCTGGAGGTTTTCAAAACCTGCCTGGACATGTTCCTGTGCAACCTGGTCTAGGCAGACCTGCTTTAACAGGGGGATTAGACTGGATGATCTCTAAAGGTCCCTTCCAACCCCTACTATTCTATGAACTTACCACGTTTGGGGACTATCAAACACACAACTGTGACTCAGATCTCCATTGTGTTACTGAGTTCCTGGCTAAACAGCAATGAGTTGTTTTGGCTTTTACACCAAAGCATGGCTGCAAAAGAATTGTTTGACTTTCTTGGTTATTCTATAGGGGTTGATATTCTTTATAAAGTTATCAGGCAGAGGTGCTGTGAATAATGGCTGCTGTCACGCATGAGTTCAATGCACACAAGGAAGTATGATTTAGTGACTAGTTAAATGCTAACTGCCAAATTTAAGTCTTTCAGAAATAAACCCATTGTTTACGATGGGATGCATTGCCCTCTTAAAAAGATTTGTGACAGCTGTCATACCCCAAGTGATGCCTCAGGAGAAGGTGCATGCTGCCTACCAAGCACTCACCTTGCTCCATGGCTAAGACAGGGAGCTCCAGGCAGAGGAGTTGGACACAGCAGGCAGGATTTGGGCATCCCTGGAAGCAGTGCAGAGCTAATGCCAGTCCTTCCCATGAGGCACAATGAGAAAAACAGCGCATCAGGGACTCAGAGGGATCCACAAAGAGCTTACTAGAGTCCCCAGGAAGGTGTTAGGTGAAGGCTAACACAAGGGCAAAGCCTGTCTTGCTGAGGTTACATATGGTTGGGAAAAAAAATGGTCTCTGAAGCCTTTTATTTATTCATCCAATCTAAGTTTATCTTTTTCAAAAGTTGACTTATTAGTGTATGTTTTAGGCACTCAATGTTAGGCCAGTTTAATAATTCAAAGCCTCTTTGATGTCCTCAGTGTATTTGGTTTACAGGAAAGTCCCAGCACGTCCACTCCAGAGCCCCAGCTGACTTCAAGTCCCACCAGAGACAAAACACTAAATAGCTAAAACAGAGCCAAAGTCTTGGAGTAACTGTGCCTTGAAGTCAAGAGATCTTACCCAGTTCACGTTTGGCAAGATGCAGCCTGTAAAGCTTCAGTTGACTACAGGTATTGAAAATGTGGTGCTTAATGCCTTCTGCCAGAAAATAAGCTGAGATGTATCTCAGGGAGACAGTAGATTCAATTGCCGTGGATTTTGTTGCTTTCCACAGAGTATCTCTTGCTATTACTTTAATAGCTGAAGAGGAAATCCTGTTAGTCATAAGTTGCAGGAATGTACGAGCTGACAGCTGTGAAATCACAACTGTTGATAGCTCTGTGCAGGCGCGATGAGATGGCAGATAACGCACGTCGGGATTTTCAATAAGGAATTGAACTGGTTGCCAAATTTTCATCATATGTGAACTTCCTTTTCCCCCAACAATGTCACACATCTTTCTTCTCCTATCTATTACAATAAATATGTTGCTCCTACAATTGGATGTTGACATACAATTAAGGATGTGCACGTGGCAAGCATTGATTACCACTGCTTAAATCAGCAAAGGGTTAAACAGAAAGAAAACGAAACAAACAAGAGATTAGCCCAAAAAGAAAGTAAAACAAATAACTAAATTGAACTTCCCCTGTTAGTATGAACTTGGATAGCCTGACTTTTGCCATTAAAAAAATAAAAAGACCAGTCTCAGCAGCCTGAGCTTGCCTGCAACACCAAAACCACTTTTCTTCAGACAATCATTTAAAGCACACAGTTCATGTGCCAATGAAAGCATCAGCATGGCAAAATGAGTCTGGTTTTGAGACTCCTTTGTGGAATGAACTTCCCCAAAGGGTGGCTATTAGGAAGATCTGATGTCCAAGTATGTGTCTGTTACCACACATGAAAGTACAAAGTCATCCTGTGCCAACTGACTGAAGCCTGGCAAATACTTTAAACCCTTCGTGACTTCACATGACACTCAGTGATCTTCTGTTCTCGCATCACTTATTGCCTCTGACACACAATTTATTAGTGCTTTTGGGTCACAAGGCAACAGATGAATGCTGAATTATAATGGCCAGGAGTGTCTGCTTTCTTCTCACTTATGTATTCTCTGCAGCATTTACATTTGGCCTGTAACTCCTCCAAGTGCAATAGAAACAGAGGTGGCTGCTGCCCCAGGAGGATGCTGGTGGATGGACGTGGCCTTTTGCTTCTTCCTCCAAGCCCTAAAGGAGGACACCAAAGGCTCCCACAAACAATTGAAGGACTTAGTGCAGTGCAAGGAAATTCCTGGAACAAAAGGATAAACCAAAATATTAGCAGGATGCCAAATCTTGGCCATTGTGGCCAACGTGGGAATTTACCTGGAGAAAAGGAAAATGAAATACAAAATAAAATATAGCCCAAAGAGACAGAGAAAGGTAATGAAATGTCTTATTTCAGGAAAGACTGTGGTCAGCAGTTTGAGCCAGGAGTTTAGAGAATATAAGAGAAGCTTCCATGATAGTAAATAACTCAAGCAATTTGGCAAAAAAATCATGGCCACCGCTGCAGCTCCTGGGCAGTTGCACCCTGTTGCTCCAGACACCCCAGGCACTCACCTTGAACAATGAGTTTTAATTTCACTGTAGAAGGCTAGTGCTGGTGCAAAACCAGGTACATTGTTTAAACTAGTAATTTTTACCTTCTCTTTAAGCAGAGCCTCCTGGGTCCTTGCAGGGATTTCAGGGGAGTCCTTTGCATCCTCACCCAAGGAGGATGAGCCCCACCACACACACGGCAGCCAGCATGGTGAGATGTCTCCTTGTGATGGTCCCAGGAGATGGGTCTGTGCTGCCTGGATCCACACAGAGTCTCCAGAGAGAAAAGGTTCCATTTTAATTAACTCAGATCCAAATTCGCAAAAGTTTCACAGCTCCAAACTTTATGTAATACTTCAAGATTAACAGTAAAATTAGAAGAGACTTGACCTGGAAAAAGTTCCAGCTCAGGCAAAAATGATCTTTTTTTCCTCCTCATTTTTAGCAAATGTAGTGATAACTGGGTATTATAGGTACAGTTCTGCCCAGAAGCATTAGCTATTAGTCACCCCATGATAATTAGTCACCTAAGATACCATTTTTTAAAGACCTCAGATGGCTTCATCTGGTTGTTCTACTAAAGTCATAAAGGGGGACTCAAAGAATGGGATTCTATTCTACAGGGAATCCAAGAGGAAAGGCATGGTGAGAAAACATGACAGAGCTGGCAGCTAAACAGCCATCTCTGCTGCCTACCTCAGTTTTCCCTTCTGTAATTAGGGAGGAAAGACACCAGCACCTTTTGCCAAGTGCTTCAAGACCTTGGTAATGAAAAGCACAATGCAAAGAATATTGTTTTCACTCCTGAAGTGCTGATGACTCACACCCCAGTGCCCAGTGGGGACTGTGGAGCCCCAGCAGCATCCCTGAGGGCTGTGGTGGTCCCTCACCTCCAGGTCCGTTTGTGAAGGGCTGTTCTCTGCATGGGATGATGGGCTGAGGACTCCCATGGGGCTGGCAGTGGCAGCGTCGTTCTTCCATCCATGAGCCATGTGGAATCAGACCTTCCTTGATACACTCTCTTCTGCAAGGAAGAAAGAAGGAAAGCAGGTTCAGAGATTTTTTTTTCTGCCTCCCCTCCCCCTCAAATCAAGCTTTTAGAATTAATTGAAAGAGAGAATGAGTCTCTTGGGAAGGAAAGACATTAATCTCATCAATTATTTGAAGAAGGTGGAATGCAGTGACATCAGCAGCTAATGAAGTAAATCTAAATTAAGCCACTGTCTGGATGTTGGGGGTTTTTTTTATTATTATGATATTTTTTTAATGAAAGGGAGAACATCTGGTGTTTGGCAGTGAGACCAATTGAGTCTCCAATTAATCTCCAAAAAGTGGCATACCTCCTAGTTGTTCTGTGAGCAACCATTTCTTCAGCCCTGACCACCAGGACAGAAAATAGCTTGTTGAATGAGCCGCTGCAGAAATCTTCTTGTCATGAAGAACTCATTAGGTCAGCAATAGAGTGATTTATCAAAAGCTTGGATTTCAGCCATCAGCTTCACTTGTACAACAGATTCAGTTGCAGTGCTTCAAGCGAAGGCTTACAAATTACCATTATAATCTTGTAAGCATGCCTCATCTACACCAGACAGTTCCTGACCAGTGAAGTGGAGACCCAGAAATACAATCCTTTCTGACCTCTATTATATACTGTCAGCCATCCAGATGTGATGCAATGAGTGGAGCTGATATTAATACTTCTGAATGGTGATGAAAGGGAGTTCACATTCTAGAAGGGATGCTGGAAGCAATGGGAGATTGCTTTATGCAATCTTAACTTTTCCTGAGCCTCTGCTGTCTGGTAACACCAGCCCTGGTGCAGGGCAGACCATTGTGAGAGTGGATGGTCTCTTGGCATGTGTCAGTAATCCTCTCAGTCTGACGCAGCACCTGACCTTATATAATCCAATATGTGTCTGATGACACTTTTCAGTCCCCTCAGGTTGAAATCCACCTTTGCTGCGTCTGTCAGAGTTGTGTGCCTGCACTAATCTCATTCTCCCATCTGCCTGAGCCAGGAGAGCTGAGAGGAAGAGGTGAGGAGGAAGGGGATGATTGCTTTAAGAAGTCAAAACCCTCAGTTTCCATGGTCTGGAGCACAGAATCAAGTTCATCAGTTTTTTTTTCCAGCCCATCACATACAGAAATGGAATTTTTCTTGGGAAAATAAAATTCATTTTCTTAACTAAGTCCATTTTCAGGCAAGAAGAAAACCCACTGCTAAGCACAGCTTCACAAACAAAGCAAATACATGCCCACACACTCAAACTGTATTTAATCTTCTATTTTGCTCTGCCTCTGATCCTTTCTCAGCACTAGCTGGGTCTTGATGCCTCTCCTTTACCTCCTTTCAACCAGGTTTTTTCCCATTGGTATTCCTTCCCCTTCTGCCAGCATCCTCCTCTCCCTCAGGATGTGAACTCACTTACATCAGCATTGAACTTTCAAACCCGTAATGTTCAAGTGGATTCAAAATTAGTCAAAACAAGCTCATCCATCAATAGCTTTTAATGTCAAGAGCTCTGAGGGCAGGGGTGGGGGTGGAAGGCAGGGCCATGGTGCATATTCAGGCAACAATGAAAATGTTGTCAAAGAGCAATTAAGTGTGCTCCTGTGACGGGTTGGCACTGCACTTTTGCTAAGGTGAGAGGAGTCATAAAACATTTACAGTTCACCCAGCACCAGCAGCATCAAGTGCCTTTCACATCCAGCCTGTGTCTCCTCAGCAATCAGGGAAGACCCTAACTTGCCTCATGTCAAATGGTAATTGCATTTTTAAATAACATTAATCACCTTTTATCATGACTTTTCAATTTGCCAAGTCAAATGTCATATTCTCTATTGCTGGGCAGCTCTCTTTGCTGCTCTGTGCAAGCATCAATTAAATGGACAGATGGAATTTGCTATCGTGTATTTGCTATCATCTATTCGAGCCACAAAGCATAAAGGAATCTCCTTCATTAGTAATGTTAGCCTAAAATAATTTGTTCTTATCCAAACATTGATAAGAAATATGACAATAATGTTATCTTTAAGAGTTTCATCAGAGTAAAAAATCTCATTCTCAGCAAAATGCGATCCCTTCATATTCAGGGCTATTAAAAGTCATTTCCATGTACATGGGATATAGTACTTTGACATGCAAACCTGGCAGGATTCAGCTGCTGCAGTTCTACCTGGGATGAAAGTCAGGAGCTGAATTCTAAGAAGAGATGAATTGAAAGAAAGCAGCTGAAGAGGCTACTCGGCAAACAGCACGTATTTTCACTAAGACCAGAGCATACCAGGTAAAATTGCCATAAGGTGAAGAATATGGCTGTAAGCCAGATACAAAAATGGGAAGAAAAAACAGCATAAAGAATTGAATATCTGAAGACTAACAAGTGAGTCAATGCTCCCTGTGTGGCTGAAGGGTTGAGTAGGCTATCGACTGAGACGATGGAGTGTTTGGACAATATGGAAAATCAAAGAGATGTCAGGGAGCCGGAGATCCAGCGTTGTTCTGCATCCCCTTCTTTCCAAATGAGGGGAGTGAAGCAGAAATTTAATAAGAACAAAGTGCTTATGCCTTTAGTGCTGTGAAAAATCTTTTCATGTAAAGAAAGGGTTGTGAACAAAACACACTGAATTAAGGATGGAAAGTCAGTTTCTTAATGCAGTGCCTACCTGTGTGGGACCAGCTCCTGTTCTTCTTCTGATCACACTACTCATCCCATAGAGGAGAGACAAGCCACAACCAGGCCTCTCCTCACCAGCCCCCATTTGAAACAGAGGGCAAGAAGATCACAGCTCAATTTTGAAGTCAAATGATGCCAGACAGACTAAGCAAAAGGCATTTTCCACTTGTGCTAGGAGCTATCAAAGTCTAGGGTTGCTGAGCACTTGATTTGGTCCTTAGCCCAAGAGATATCAACAAGAGTTCAGTTTACACTCAACACCCACAGATGCTCAAAGAACATTTCTCACTGATGCTTTTGCAGAGAAGCAAAGGAATAATTTTGTTCTCACTTTACGGTGGCACAAAAGTGACTCAACTTCAGAAACTGCCATCTTTGGTAGAGCTAGGGTTGGAAGCCACAGCTCCCAGGTCTTGCTTCAACAGTATAAGCAGAAGAACTGCCTCCCAGGCTAAGCCTTGACCCTGAGCACCAAAGCCAGGGACAAGCCTTCATCTTTTACCTTTCCTCCTAATTTCCTCTCTAGTAATTCCGCAAATATCTATTAAGTCTGTGCCATTCACTCATGGCTGACATGTCCTTCCAACAGCTCCCTATGGGAAACTTCAAAATGCTTCATTAAACCATCTCCTATACATTTACCTACCAGTAATCTAATAATGATATGAAATTAAAACCACATTACCTTTATCTGCAATTATCCCATTATAGAAACAGGCGAGTGCTGCAGAGGTAGTCATCACATTTTCTCAGCATAACTACCTTAGATAAAAATCACAGGCAGGTAGGTTTCCTATCTGTGGTAAGAGAAAGTAGACACTTTCAAAGATTTGGCCAGTTCATGACAGATCAAACGATGATGTGGGAAGGCTGAAGTCAGAGTTTCCAAGTGACCTGTGTTTTGCTTTCAGGAAGCTTCTCCTTTCCCTTATCAGTGCAGCATTTGTCACCTGTAGAAGATTATTCAATAGCTGTTTTGTGATTTTGTCTCTTAGCCAAGATCCATCTTCCTCCAGAACATGCAGACAACCCCAGAAAATGAAAGGGTATCTGCTGGTCTCACCTTTAAGTGAAGGGCTTGTCTACCTTTTCTCTCCTCTCCAAATGATAGAAATGGCAGAGTTTGTGCTGTAATACAGATGAGGAACGTGTCTACATCATATTTCTTGTGTCAAGCTGAAATTGGGAATGTAGGAGGCAAAGGTTCAAAAAGCACCATGGCCATGTTCGAAAGCATCACAGTTTATCCTAATGTCTACCAAGGGAGACTGGATCCCAGGCCCTTCAGAGCACCCAGAGCAAGAAGGTTTACTTCTTACTTAGCCTTCAGGCTCATTTCTGTTTCAGAAGTAACACAATATTTGGGTTGCCTCTCCTGAACATTGCAAAGTTCTTGCCTCTTCTCACCTATGTAAATTGGAATTTTAGGTTGCAAAAATGAGACAAAATGTTTGTTCCAACCTTCCTCATGGAACGAAGCCCCACTTCTGATCATCTCTCCCAATAGAGCCTCCATAAGAAGGGAAGATGTCCTTGAATAGCCTCTTTTCCTTGTTGAGCACAGAGCTTTTCCCATCTGCTATCTGAGCACAGATACGAGCTCAAGCCTTGTGTCAACATGTTCCCAGCCTCCTTTCGGAATATGGAAATGACAGCGGTTGCCGCATGCGAAGCTGAAATCAAATGAATAAATGAATGTCAACAGACTGCGGGTAGAGGCACAGAGGTTGCATAACGGAGAGACTACAAGTGCACAGATGCAGTGAAGCCAAATTGGGTGCTGAGTGGATTGTCAGGGCTTGTTTCTGAGGGATGCACCTAAGTCATTTCACAAGCACAGCTGTCAGCCGATGAATTATTCCCAGCGAATTAAGAAACAAAAAATAAAGTCCTCTACCCACCCGGAACTCATGCAAGCCATTTAAGGGGAATGTCTTGTGACATCTTTAGGTAAATCAGATGGTGAATTAGTATGGAAAGGTTCCTTTCCCCTGCAGGAAGAAAGTCTGGAGATATCCTACAAAATCCGTACCATGCCAGTGTCAAACTCAATAATGCTCTCAAAAGAAATCATTACCAGCTGCACGTTTGGCATTAATGTCACACTAAGGGCACGACTGCATGGATGAGGACTGACAGACACGCTCTGTGCCTAGGCTCTGAGCTGGTCAGATGCAAACTAATTCAGTTCTAGAAGCAGATAGCCCCATTAGCAGGAAGACATCTTACTTGAGAAACAAGGCCAATATTTTTGCCACTGTAGAGTTCTCTGAATGTTTGAATCTATTTGTCTCCTTCTCAGATGCCTTTCTTGTCTATGAGTCCTTTAAACTGAATTGGAATGCTTTCTTTCTATCCTCCTCTTTTACAGCAGAAGACCTATACAAACCAATAGTGCTTTAACAAACTTGGCAACAGCTTCTTAAATAAACTGCACCTCGTTCCTCTCAAACAGAAATGCTACTTCAGCTTCTTTGTGCCACTTCCCCTCCAAAACTCAAGGAGAGCGTGAAGTAATATCACATACAGCAGATCTGTTTCATGAACACACAAATAACCTGCAGTTTGAGAAGAAGGAATGCACAAACACTTAGAAGCCAATTCCCAAACCCAGCAAGACAAAGGCAGAGTTAAAAGGCTCAAAACACCTGAGCAAGCAAAACAGTCTCTTAGCCCTCACTAAAGCAAACACAAAGACAAATCACATTCACTTTTCAACATGATAAGCCAGCCATAATATATTGCCTGCCACAGCGATGATGACTGCTCTTGTGCTCTCCACCTCAGCCTGACACACACTCAGCAGATTCATAAGTCTTTCAAGCTCTCCAAGATAAACACATGGGTGCTTGATAGAGAATTTCAGTTATAAAGTTCCTGGGAGTGTCCAACACTCTTCCTCCTCCCCACCCAACACAATGGTGGATTTGTGACCCAGGGACATGGTCTGCAGGTCAAGTCTGAAAGGGTCGAAGGCTCTTTGTGTTTTGGAAGCCTCCTTTCTTCTGTGCGTCATTCACAGCTGCTTATGGCATGCTCCCATCCCCAGGTAGGAATGGCAGTTGGGTTGTATTGTGTTGGCCACCGTTGCATGTGACAGGGACGACCAAAGCTCTTGCTGCTCGCTGACCTTGCTGCAGTTTTTGGCAGCCCGTCTTCCTCTTCTCTATGCTCAGTGAGCTTGAAGGCAGCTTCCCATGTCCAAACCCCAACCTGAGCAATCCTTTTCAAAGGCTGAACTGCCACAAAAAGACATACTGAAAAAAAGCTCTTACCCAAAGGAGACAAGCACCTTAGAAAAGCCATCTCCCCTTCATCCCTATGCCATGGTTTTCTTACACTCAAAAGCAGCCATTATCACAAGACACTGCTCAGATGAAGAGGGCACCAGACAACTCAGAGCTGCAGATTGCAGCTGCAGGTAAGGGCTGCCAAGATCCAGGAGCACACAGGAAAGCAGGCTACATTTAGGCAAGTACAGGTGATCTCATGGATTCAAATCTTGATTGAAGGAACCCACTTGTTTTTATGGTGGAAAAATATCCAATAGTCTTTGTCTGTGCAGGAAATTTGAGGGGCAAGACTGAGGGACTGTATATGTGTGTGCACACATTCAAAATAGAAACTAAACACCTGCAGTATAAGACAGCAACCAGCACATTCAAAAGTGAGAATCTGCTCAGGACTGTCACATCTACTGGTGCCAAATACATCTGCCTTTGTACAAAGCACAGAGGATAAGCAACTCTCTGTACAAAGCATAGCGGATGAGAGACTCTCCTCCATCCTCTGTGCCACTTCTCTCATTAGCCCTGAGCTGAACCACGCACTGCAGCTGGCTGAGAATGCACGGAGCTCTGCTTCCTCAGCTTTTGGCTCTCAGCTGGAAGGTCTCTAAGTGCTCCTGCTCAGCTTGGTGCCTGCTGCTCTGCAGGGCTCAGGTTTGGAGAGCAACAGCAGCTTCACCATCAGTGCCACCATCACCAGCACCCTCACACTGTCCCAATTGCCCCAGAGAACACATGTGCCACAGAGCTTGCAACCAGTGAAATCTCCTCGACACAGTGTGTGTTCCTTGAAGGGACACTGCAGAGTCAAAGTTCCTGCTCTACCCAGCACAGCTGGGCTGATGGGATACTGAGCTTGAGAGCACATTTCACCAACATCTAGCAGATCAGGGATGGTTCAAATATTCCTAGTGAAATATTCTGCCTTTCACAAAGGATAATAGCTTCTGCAGCCTGTGAAGAGTGACAGGTGCATCTTGCATCCTTTACACAACAGTTCTGGCTGATATACTGCCTTCATTTCACTGCTCAGCTCGGCCAAAATCAGGGAGACACTTAGATAGCTCTCTTCTCATGTTTACTGCCACCTCCTCCTCCTCCCTACATCTTACTATTGTCATGGTATTACAGAAGTTCACCATTTTCTCCTGGGTGATAGGAATAAAACCAAACTGAGTCTTCACATTGTTTAATTTTATGTCCTTGAGATCAGAACTTGACACAGTGTATAGGGAGAAGGAAATTCATCACTGAATACAGCCTTCATTTAGGTGCCACTCGTCCCACTCCATCAACCCCTTGCCTGACACATCTAGGGTGAGGTACTGTGAGTATCCTGCTTTCCTAAAACACAATCTCAGTGTATTAATCATTAGGGAATCAGCAAAATAAAAAAGAATACCAACCAGAAAAAGAGCAGGTACATTCTCACTAGCCTAGAACCTAAAGCCTGTGTGCGCTCCAACCTTTTCTTGCAATAAGCAAGCGTTATGGGTTGCCTTGATTTGGGAGTTTCTCAGAGCTCTGTTGGGAAATGCTTTCTCCTCCCATTGACTTATTTTGTGTTTCTCAATTGGAAAAAAAAAAAAAAAGAAAAAATCTCTCACCTTGTCAGTATTGACCCTGATTTGTTAAAGGTCCATTTTGTCAGGGCTAATACATTGCTGCAATGTCAGCATATTGGGATTTACACTTCCCTGTGAGATGGATTCACTTCAGAACCTCAGTGATCCTTAGTTGCTAGACTTTGGTTTGCACTTTAAATTACATTTAGTATAAAACAATCTGTAATCAGGTACAGGGAGTAACATGCCACATAATGTGGTGACACAGGGCATCTTTCTACAAGGGGATGCTGGTAGTGACACAGCAAGACAACACGGTCAGAAACCAAGAACAGCAAATGATACAAGGACTGGTTTCAGAAGCCCTGTCTTCTCCTTCCTTCAGCACCTCTGTCCCATGGGTCCCATTGAAATTGCCCTGCCTCCATCACAGGTAGCAACCTCCAGCTGCCACGGTAAACCTCACTGCTCCAGCCTGACTGCTGGAAGACAGACCTCAACGAGGAATTGCTGCATCTTCTGCACAGTGCTAACATACTGTCTCTGAGCACTCAGCTCAGAGTTCAGTCCTTTGCCAGCAACAATCTTGGCTCAAGCAAAAAGGCCACCAAATGGTGTCAAGCAGCTGTGTGCTGATGTGCACATGATTTCATGCAAACCTGCTGATTTCTCTTCAGTAAGGACAGATGAGGTGTCTGGCAGACAGACTAATATTAACTCAGCACAAGAGTCTTTGCCTACACATCTTGTCCCCTCACTCCTGTCCTTCTCAAGAAGAAAGCTTTTGTCTGTCTCTCTGGCAGAAGCTTCGTGTCCTAAGGGTGAATATTATTCATACAACAGACCCTCCTGGTCCTTTCTGCCTGTGCCTTCAAGATCAGTCTCCTACTGGTTCCTGCAGTGTCTGTACGTACTTGGCCCATGCTTTCTCCATCCCTCATCCATGTCTCACTCTGCAGAGACACTTGGATTCACAAGATGAAGATCAAGCATGACGACTCCACCAGAAATCTCATACCAGTCCTGCAAACTGACAGCAGCCAGAGGCAGCTCCAGGCGAATGTCACAGCTGCAGCTTCAGCACATGGCGGGTAGAGTCTGACCTAGTTTTAACCCTGATAAATATGCAGGGAAGGAAAATGAGTGTGGGGAAAAACAGTCCAACCTTTTCTCTATCTCCTCAGTATATCTCTGCTGCTTTATCTTTTATATTCATACTACACTGAAACATTTCCACCATCAGGTCTTCTGATAGGTGTACCAAGAGAGGAAAAACACAGTAACATTTGAAGGGTGGGCTCTTTGGGGAATTTGGTTTTGGGGGTTTGATTTGTGTTTTTTTCCCTATCTACAAGCTTAAAGGAAAGTGAAATTTTTGAAAGGTCAACATTTTGACAAAATATAGGAAAAATCTTTTGATGAGAAATCTCTCTTCAGCTGTTTACCCTTCCACTTTGCTTGTTTTTTGTAGCCTTTTTGTTTTTAACTTCAGCTTTGAGAGCTAAATGCTACTCTGACTACTGTTTTGACAAGCTTTTTGTGTTGTTGTTATATTTTTAAGGAAATGCATTTTTGTGCACTTGGCTTTATCTTTGTTTCAACATCTGTCTTTCTCTTAGCATCTCTGCTTCACTTTCACCACAGAAAATACTAAAACTTCAGCGTCTCCTCTCGATTCTTTATCTAATCTAGACCATTTGTGTAGCACATAACTCCTTCACTGCTATGGAAACAGTTCTATATATCTGGTTTTGGTACCTTATTTTCAAAACAGTGCTCCTCAACAGTGCAGAAGGCTTTACCAAGGGTACAACAAAAGCATTGTGTTCTGGACTGCGTCTCACCAAGTACTGAGCCTCCTCAGCCAGGACTTTATGATGCCCAAGATGTAAATGTTTCTCTCCTATGAGCCTGGGGATGAGTTATAAAATACCATCATGGCAAGACTGGGAGTCTTGCCCACCATAGGGACCAAAAGAACCTGAAGCAAACAGAAACCCTCTCAATATTTGTAACTGGTGATCACGAGACAGAGATGCTCTCCATAACCAGCTCACCTCAATGAATGGCTATGCCCAGTGTAGAGCCAGTTTCTGTCCTGGAGAACATGAGCACTGCAGAGTAGAGCAAGCAGAGTAATGTGGGGAAGGAACAGTAACGGGGTGCAGAGATACAACCAACTCATGCTACACGGGGGGCACGGCCACTACATGCACATGTGGAACGTGTCTCAGACCCTTGTCAGAGTGGTCAAAAAAAACCAGCCAAAGACAGGAAACCATGAAAACAATGTAGACAAGAACTAGTGTTGTTTCTGGCACAGGTTGAGAAAATGCTGGTCGTTAGGACTTCTATGAACATTCCTGACCTTGCTCAGGAAGGCTCTTAATTAAATGATTACATCCCTCAACTTCTGCAGAACTCAGGCACACACTTGTATGCTTTCCCCAGAAAGGCTTTTTTTTCTGAATCAGGATCTCCATGATTACAGTCAACTAATTATTTGAAAAGCATTTTCATCTGGGCTCCAAGCAATCAAATTAAATACAATTAATGTGGGTTTGGCAGGACTCCACACAAACAAAAGTTGCTCTGCTTTTGCATAAAATTGGAAAACCAGTTTTGGCTAATAGCCTGATGAATGAAATCTGTTGGTGCAGCTTTTTTTTCTGTTTTCCCAACTTTTCCATTTTGCTGCAAAACTGTTGATGCAATTCTGTTCTGATAAATGAAGCCCCAGATCTCACAACATCCTGTAGGCCTTGTAGGAAGCAGAGACTCAGAAAGAATGAATTGCTATGGTTTGCAGTAAAGGTTGATAAGGAAAAAGAAAAAGAGCATACTGAAAATAAAGGAATCAACTGTATGCCACTTTATCAAAAGAGATACAGCAAGACCATGTGACAAATCACAAGGCTCTAGCAGCTATAGGAGATTTCAGGCAGGAAAGCAATACAGAAAAACACACATCAGAAAAAACCATACCTATAAATAATACTGAAAATCAAATCTCATTTTGGACAGAAAGTGCAAACATCCACTTTTTAATGAAGCTCAAAACGATAGTCTGCCTGTATCCTTAGACAGTACTTTACTATGAAATTCACTTGACTTTTGTCTCTGTGAACAGCTATCCTTATGGATCATTTTTTCGCAACAAAGCAGAGAGTAAAGCACATCTAAACCTGAAGGCAATGTGTGTCTATTTTTGGCTCACTGAATTAGAGTGCATCATTTTCACAGAAATTTTGTTGCAAAAGTCATGAGGCTTCATGGCTGTAAAACACATGTCAGTCACAGAAAAGATTAATAACTTGGAAATGCCATGAAGCTGTGTTAGAATGTGGATCTATCTGTATGAAATCATAATTGGAATAAGAAAAATCAGACTGATGAATGTAATATTTAGTAAACAAAGAGATATGAACTTTTGCAATACACTGAAGCAAAGCAAGAGCAGGAGCAATGGTCATTAAGTGTTAATATTATTTACAAACCAAGATTAATCTGTAAGATAGGCAGAATTTAAGGGTGAAATATTTGAGCTAACGCAATGTCATACAGGATGACAATGTTAATTACTCTTTGCTAACAAATAACTGTTAATTTGCTCTGGGCAAAAGGAAGCAGCCCTCCTTACTTGGAGGTCTTCATGGAGGAAAACCCCCTCCTGGAGCAGGATGCCCTGGAGATTCTCACAGGCACTCGGCAGTAACAGAAAGCTCTGCACCCACTAGTTTAAGGCACTGAGTGCTGAATAAATGCAGCCCAGCTGCCTTGAAGCCTCAAATACTCCAGCTTTGTGGGAAGCTGGAAGGTTGCAGCTGAGGGGACAGTGAAGCACTCTGCAGATATGGGGTCCCTCATACAGGTTTGTTGCAGGCTTTCAACACAAGACTCTAGATAATCAAAATCATGTGCATGTTGTCACGTTAAACACTTCAGGGTTGTTTATAGTTTACACATTTTTGCATTGTTATTGCACAATTTAGCTGAAGACTTTCAGATCACACTGTCTCAAAATCACAGGGCATTTCAGCAGTAGTCAACTTTCAATCCTGTTAATTGTTCACATGAGAAAAAAAATCCTGTTTGGACCAACGTGTGCATTAGGAAGATGCAGTTAGCAGTTTCTTTTACACAGAATGAAACCCTTTTCATGGCAGCAAGTGTATATTAAGTGGCATCAAGTGTCACTTGTACAAAATGATACTTTCCAAGGACCACTGAAGAACTGACTTCTTCTCTGAGGTTCCAGCACGATTTCTTTTTGACATCTCCAGCATTTTGTCTAAAAACACCTGTCTCATCAAGTTATCCTTTTAAACAGAGAAGGGATTGGATAAAGAAAACAGATGTCTGATGCATCCTCAACAGAAATACAGGAAAGCATGACAAGAAAGCATATGCCATGTATCTTTTGTGTTTTTTTCTTTCTGTTGCTATTATTAATACCGTGCACATAATTTGCACAAGAATCTTTAAAACATCTTTTAACCATACAGTAAATCGTTTCATAGTAAAATGAATTCAGTACTGTAAATCAACCACACAAATTTTATGACTTTGCTTTTAGATTTTAGGTCACATCTGGGAACCAATAGGCCACGTTACTTTGGTGCACCTTCAGAGAACGATTCTTGCTTTTGACTGAGGATGCACTCTCCTCAGCTCTCCTTGTCTGTGGTTAGGACCTGTGTTTCCACTGAGGAGCAGGAGTGGGACATGCTGACTATGTATGGTGCTATACAGCAGCAGAAAATCTGCCTAATGTTCTTGGAAGACAGGCCTGAGTTACACAATTGCAGTTCAAAGGTTACAAAGGCAAAGGCTTTGCCAGCAGACTCAACACTTCAAAGCAGTGGCAACAATTGTTGGATCAAAAAGAGAAGAAAAAAGTTGCCTGTGGGTCCACAATGCAAGAGAAAAAACTTTCTGAGAAACAATGAGAAAAAAACCTGCTCATTTATATGGAACAAAAGCCTGAGTCAAGAAGCAATCCAAGCTGCTTTCACATCCAATCAATATTTTCTCTGGCACATACGGAATGAACCTCAGCCAACTTCCTCCCTCAGATATTCCTGTTTCTGACTATCCTTAGGCAGAAGCAAGACAGCTAATTCAATGAATCTCATTTATACTGGTGGATCACCAGGCTTGGAGGCCTGGTCTCACCATCCAATTTTCCTGGCTCAACAAATTACTGCAGGTAAATAGCCACAGATACACCCGCAGATGCACTCTTAGCTCAGAGGAGATGCAAGGTCGTGTCACAGAGGCTCTGTCCTCTAATGACAGAAAGTCTGAAGATTGAAATTTATGACAAGTGCAAAGGAAAGGAAGAGAAAATTTCAAGATGACTAGATGAAGCCAGCTCTGTAGAAGCCACATAAATAAGGTGGAATTCCCATACTACATAAGCCTGACTCCTCCTTAGCACATCGAAGTCACATCAGATTAGGAATGGTCTAAATAACCTTGGGCTGAGGTGTGATACCAAC
>WBNH01001140.1:99232-179674 GCA_013401255.1 Urocolius indicus
TCCTCCCTGAGCCGTCTGTCGGGTGACCTCTCCCTCCGCCGGTCAGACGACTTGGCCCTCCGGTCGAGGGAGTTCTCTCTTCTCCGGTCCGGTGACCTCCTCGGCTCCATGAGTCTCTCCAGTGACCGTCGGCGGCGGCTGGGCGACCGCTCTCTGCGTCTCTCCGGGGAGAGGTCTCTCCTCCTCTCGCGCCGCTCCCTCCTCTCCAAAGTGTTATCAGCGCTCCTCGTCCCTTCCCTCCGCTTTTCGGGAGACCTCTTCTTCTGCCCGTTCACCACCACCACCACCCTCTCGTGCCTCTTCTCCGGCGACCTCTCCGTCCTCCTGCCTGGCACGTGGTCATTGGTTTTAGAAGTCCCATTCCATGTGTGGTGTTCATTAGGATGTCTGCTAAACTCTCTGCTGCCTTTTGGGTCTCTAACGTAAGTCCTCTTGTCCCCATGTTGTGATGATTTGTGAAGGTCTGGTGGATAACTGGACTCCGATGATGGGTGCTGCCGTCGGTCGGATGGCACTGGTTTCATTTCCGATACATTTTGTGAACCTGTGGCGGGACTGTTCCTGTCACTGCTGGGGTCTGAAAGAAAATAACAGCAAAGCGTTTGGTACCGATGCCTTCCGCGGCGCCGTGACACCACTTATTACTCTTCAGACTTCATTAGTGACAAAAACAAACAACTGTTAAGGCAGTCAGTGAAGGCTAACCGAAGCTTTGTGTTAATTTAAGTGTGAACAACGAGAGTTACGGGTTAGTACTGGTGCTGCTCTGTTCGTTAGCCATGTTTTGGTCCGAGCTGATATCATCTTTAGGCTCTTCTGGTCATGGGGCATTTTACATTTTCCCCAGGCCCAATTCATAATGTTTCTGTTACATTACTTTCTTTGCAGTGGGGAATCAAAAAACCCACTATTGTAGTTCGAGTTGTTGGCTTTTTTTTTTAAGTTTCCAATAAAGAGGGCCTTTAGGAAATGATTTGGTTTTTAAGTCTTTTGAAAGAGCTGCCTTCCAGGTGTGGGAGGCCTTGCTTCAAACAGCAGAAAGTGTACAGAAAATAGAATGGATTATTAAGTTTTCACGTCGTAAAATAGCATTTTGAAGGCGTGAGAATTAGACTGTAATCATGCAATTTCCATTTCCTTTAAGACATTACTTAACTTCACTTAGTTCTACCGTGTTATGAAAAGTCCTAGAGTAGATTTTGGTTTTGCCACAATGATTCAAACAACGATGACAGAGGTTATGATTTTTTTCATATCAAAGCAATGGAAAGATACTGTAATATGTAGGATGGCTTTGACTAAAATCTAATCTCCTGTATTTTTAACGTAGTTTTTCGAGTAAAATACAGCTGAGCCACCTCTGAGAGACAAACTGCAAAGCACAACAACAAGAAAATGATCCCCAAAACTAAACTCCAGCCCTGCGCTGTAGCTAAGCCACGATTCCTCACGTCATTTGTAATGGATGTTTATGAATGATTCATTACACACACGGCAAACATTAAAGGAGCTGCGCTGACTGAATGCGTGCGTGGCTTTGACTTGCTTATTGTTTTAATCCTTTTTAAAGCAACTCCTGCGCGGCAGCTCAGCTGGCGTTGGCTACACTTCCTGTGGGCTTCACAAAATCATAGAATGGTAGGGTTGGAAGGGACCTTTAGAGATCATGTAGTCCAACCCCCCTGCAGAAACAAGTCAACCTAGATCATGTCACACAGGAATGTGTCCAGATGGGTCTTGAAGATCTCCAAGGAAGGAGACTCCACAGCCCCTCTGGGTAGCCTGTTCCAGCCGCTCCCACCCAGACACCCACCTCCAGGTGGACTGTCCTGATGGCAACGACTGAAAACCCTCACCAACACTTGCAGGGACAAATTAGTTTTGTTTTCTGCTTTGTGTCTTCCCTCCCCCAAGCCAAACACTCTACATGCTCATTCCTCCTGCCACCTCGCAGAACGTCTCCCATCTGATGGTATTTCCAGTCCTTAGCTTGGGAGGGTTCAGTGTGTGCATGAGTCATGATTTTTGTGACTTCCAGGTGAAACTCATGTGGCGACTCACGTGTGTACACTTTTATTAGCTTTTTCAGGCCGCAGCTGGGGACCACACCGCTTTTTCCGTAGCTGTAAGCACGTGGCAACCTGGCTATGGAGAGAGGTGCAAGCGAGGTGTAAACGTGTCCTGTGGTGTGCTTAAGAACTCAGGGGACGGCAGAGTGCTCAGAATGAATTGCTGTACATATAAAATATAGCGAAGCGGAAAGCAATGTGAGGGAATTAGGCCACAGCACAAAAACACCTAATATTGATTTTAGCTACAAACCGTAGTTTGATTATGGCCCATAAGGTAGAAGCAAGACTCCCCGAGCTTGTCATTTCTCATACATGCAGCGATATTAGGAGGTATCATCGCTGAGGAAGGAAGAGCCCAGCACCAAGAAAAGTAAGAGAAAGAGAAAGAGAAAAGTAGATAATTTAGATTCCCTATAACAAAGATGAAAGAAAGAAAAATCTTCATATTTTATCTTAGAATAAAGAAAGTTTATTTTTCCAGTCAGATTGTCTAGGCTTCACCCAAATATAAGGCTGCAAAGACAGCAAGTTGTTATTATTGTGACATAAAGAGACATCTAAGAGGTGATTCAATAACCCAGACAACGAGAGCATCCATTCTAAAAGACAGCTGGAACAGCGACACAGAATGTCATAGAAAAAACATTAACAATCAAACAACAACGAAAAATAAAGTCCACCAGAGACCACAACATTAAAAATAAGTACAAAACTCATTACAAAAATATACAGCCTCATAGAGAAGCACGTTCCAATCGAGTCAGAAAAATATTGGAACTTAACATTATTAGAGGAACCATTTGCGACTGCAGCGAACAGAACAGAGAGATGAAGGAGTCCCAAATGTTACAAGGATATTCTTGACAGTAGTGCAACCCCTGTATATTAAATCCTTGCTTGGAGAATGAACGTTTAGTGGTTTAGCATTAGCCAAAAGAAAATCAGTGGTGGATTTCCATCCTCAGTGCAACAGACATATGCTTTGAGAAGTGAAGCACTTAATTTACAGGGTACTTATGCAGTCTAGCATATGATACAGTACTGTACATCCAAAGGAGTATAGGAAAAGACAAAAGCAGAAGAACATTACAGAATTTTCAGTGCCATCATTGAACCTTCTGGTGTGCTATTTATATTACAGAAGTGTAAACCCACAAGTTCCCTTCCATACTGTTAAACACTTCAATTGTTTGTTGGTTACACTCCACGTTGGTCATTTTGAGTTAAATAATGAGCAGAGTGAGCAGACACTCTCAAACGTGGTACAGTAAATGAAAAGAAAATCTAGTTCATAAATTGTGCAGAAAGGTTTTGCTTCTGGTTTTAGGACATGGAGTGAACAATAAACACACTGACACAGAAATAACCCAAATACAGGGAGAAAAGTGTAAAGGACATCCCTTCAATCATCAGTTTCTATAGAAACCTCAAAGACCTTTGGTTGGGAGTAGCCCTCCATCGAGGGCACAATATTTGATAATTATCTCAAATAAATAAGACATAATTATAATATTAAATAGTGTGCTAAGTCAAGTGACCCAGCAATCCCACCTCCAGGGGAAGAAAAGGAAGTCTAATGCAATTCTTAGTAAGAAACAAGGACTGAGTGTTTCCACCAAGACAGACATGAGAGCACCTTTTCTAACACCCTCGCTTTTCCAGACCTTACAAATTAACTAGTTGAAACCAGCAGGCAGTTTGAAAGGGGGGAGAAAAAGGCTCAGGAGGCCAAATCAATATATTTTTCAGTAAAGCTTTTCCTCTTTCTTCTTTTTCTTAAATACCTTTATAAATATTTACATAAATATTAAGGGAAGGCAAAAATCTCTTAAGCCATCTTGGCATTCATGTCTATGGATACAGACAGGAACTAGGAGAAAAAAAATCTAACTAAAAAAAAAATCACTAATATCACTGCTTCAAGGATAATAACTCAGGATTCCAGTTTTTGCATTGATTAGAAGTAGAGACCTATTGGAAGCAACAATTCAGCCGCTGAGAAAACAGTTTGGCACAGTTCAATGACATTCCTTGTTTGGCTGGACAAGACAATAAAAGTTTGTTTTTTGTTTTCCTCTCTGATCACAAAAAATACTGCTATGATGATCTTGCCTGACACTGTGCCCCAAGTCCATGGAAGCAAGCAAAGGATGAAATGTGTAGAAAATTCAGCACAAGCGAGGCAATTAACCATATGTTGCAAAGGTTGGTAAGACACTGGTGAGAAAGGAAAATAAAAAAGAATTCCCGCTTCAGATCTTGAGATAAATCATTCATGGAGTGATGCCAGGGAAGAAAGGAATGTTTTCATAGTTTGACCCACCATATTCTGGGACAGAGCCATCTCCACGTTTCAGAAACAGGCGGACCCTGCGGCCACCGTTTTTAATCAGTTCGATGGCCCGAGCGTGCTTCATGTTCTTGGTAGTTTCTCCGTTGATCTCTAAGATTTCATCACCAATCTGTCAATGTAATAAAAGAGTCCAAGGTTTGAAACAAGCCCTCACAAGGGTCACCACCAGCACACCACAAGACAACAGTCACAACAAAGGTGGAAGAAGAACTGTGCACTAGGTGGAGCTAAATATGCCCAAGTCCGTCCAGCAGCAGTTCACAAAAACCACTGTGCAGGGGTGTGGGAGACATGAAGACAACAGGGCAAGGCTGAGGTATCAAAATATTTCCTTGCTGTCCTGTAACACAACGTTGCATCACTGTATTGATCAATACCTAGAGCTGTGTTACAACGGGAGGTCTTGATTTTGTTTTAATTATTCGTAAAGTCTTTGGTCAAAATGGTTGGTTGTTTTACAGTCTGCTGTAACTGGGAAGTTCAAATAGCTTTTTCAGGTCCATTTCTCGCTTGGATATAGCTATCTAACACAAACCAGCAAAGCTACTTTTGGAAATACTCATCAGGATAGAAAAAACAGGGAAGTGCTCGTCATAGCACTGACTTCCACATGGCAGCATTGATTTATTTTCATCAGCAAAAATTTTGGACCAACAAATCTACTCCTATCAAAAGAATTTTGAAAATTCCCTTTGCATGACCTATCTGGAGAAAAAAAATACATTCTGTTGGACTAGATGATCTCCAGAGATCCTTTCCAATCCCTCCCATTCTGTGATAGGCTGCAAAGTTATAATGCCTTCTCTAATGGAGGGGCAAAGAGGAATAAAACTTGACAATTTGGTTTTTCTGCAGGCATTTGATAAGATATGCCCTTGTTCTAAGGTTTCCAGTTTAGCTTATGTGCGAAGTCAACAGTTAATAACAATAAAAAATGATGTGATGATTTTGGGACTCATGGCTCAATATACATCCCCTACTCTTCCCACAAGTAGAGGGAAGGATCAAGTGGAACATCCCAATTTTCTACTCACTGTTGCAGCTTTAATGGAGCTGACAAAGACTGTGGTAATTACATTGTCCTTGCTATGTGTATCTTTGTTAGGTTTTAAAAGTCAGACTATGTGTTAAAATTTGGAAAGCTGGGCTGGAACGAAAGTGTGAAATCTTCCACTGCACACTCACTGCTATCCACTGTACACCAAGAGTGACAGAAGCCACTGACAGAAGTAAATAGGAACCACTGCTCCTTTCAGTTAACATTTCATTTCTCTCTTAGTTGGCACAGTAGAAGGTGTGCCTGTAAGAGAGAGGCAGGGAAGTCAGCTTATCACAAAGAAACACGTTTAAAAATCTGTTTGTGCATACCCTCATCTTCCCACATCTCTCAGCTGGACCATCCTCCGCTAGCCGCAACACGTACAGATCCATATTGTACTCCCGGCCACCTCGCAGGCTAAAGCCAAAGCCTTTGGCTCCTCTTTCCAGCTCAACAGTGTAAAAATCTTGGTCCTGCTGGAGGGAAGACAACATATGCACAATTGAACATAAAGTTAAATGCTGCTCCACTCTCATTTTGAAGTTATTCGACCAGCAAGCATTATTATTTTGTTACTCATAATTAAAACAAGAAAACCAGTTGAGTTGTCAGACACAGACCAGGGTTTCCTGCTTCCTCAGATCCTACCCTGCAATTTGGAGCTCTGGTGGTGGTCTGCAAAGGGCTGTTTGAATGAATGGGCTTGGACGTGTCCCACACATTTTTAGGCACCTCTGGTACATCCCACCTCCTGTGTCCAGGGCAGAAAGGCACATTTCTGGAGGGCGGTTATTGCTCTACCAACTACAAATGGAAGCTTAGAGCAATCTCACCTCCAGTGCAAGGCCTCAGTTAAATGTCTCATGGTACCTGGGATGAGCCTATGTCATGGTCCTGGCTGTTCCTTTTTGTTAGCACCTCATCTCTTCCTTTGTAAGAAGCTCAGAAGCACATGCATTGTTTTTCATAAATGCTGTTAGCATAGAGACATTTTAAAGGACCTAGCAGAAGAGGTTACTTCTGGGATGGCCACTGGCAAGGACAGTAAACTGTGAGATAGATAATCTCTCTAGTAAGATGTTATTTGCAAAAGCTGGAACACTACAACTATTGCCCCTTATTAAATTTGCCTCTGAATTTGTCCTCTGAATTTATCATTTGCATGCAACAGTCCTTTCTGGAGAGGCTCCTCGAAATAAACAATTCAACAAACACACACATAAACTACTACTGTCATAATACTGTCAGTTTTTTGCCTTTTTTTTTCCTCCCTAAAAGTCTTGATGAGATTGTGTTGGAAATGTGTCTCAGCTGAAACAACAACAATACATATTAAGAAACTAATCAGCAAATTTTTCTTTCTTCAGCAAACAGACCGAGGGAGAACAGCTTCCCACTAGGAATTTTCAAGGGAAAGACTTGGACACAGCCCTCAAGCAGATTGGAAGCAACACTCTGCGGTAAAGAAAACAATTAGAAAGGTACTCCTTACCTGTGCTGCTTGAGGTGGTTTGAAATCAAACTGGGATTCTTGCTTTGGTTTGGTGGTGTTCCTGCTGTAATGAATGAAAGAGGGAGAGAGGAAAAATAGAGCTCATGGGATTGAAGATGATTGAGAATTAACCAAAGAGAGAGCATGTCAACATGCTCTCCTCAAGGAAAACAATCTGACCTGGTCTCCTGTGGTATTTGCTGAGGAGTGTGTGTGGTTGTAATTGTAGCAATTTTTTCTGCATTGGTCAATAAAGTAGCATTGGAAGATTCTGCAAAATAAATGTTTTTTTTTCATTATGAGAGAAGACCATTGGCTCTTATCTGAAAGAAAAAAAAAAGCTTTGCAAAGCCATTTCACTGGAAAATATCACATTGTTTATAAAGAACCTCAGATTGGCTGAAAGGTCTCAAATAAAAAAATTAACAGGATAAAGTCTAGGCTAAGCCATGGTAATTATGTATACTGTGTATTAAAAACATGAGGAAATCTGGACCAGACAGACCTCTGACCATGACACACACTCAGAACAAAGACTGACTTGTGGAGGAAGGGTTGAAAAATGTTATGTCTGTTGCCTAACGACATGAATTCCAATCATTAAAGTCTCCAAATATGGTAGGTTGGCTGGATAAATTTTATAGTAGCAATAACTATTGCATGGATTATAAGCTTATCAGTGCTTCCTCCATCAGAAATTGCAATCTTCAGTAGGACTGAGATGTGGCTTTTATCTAATACCTCACAAGGTGATATTGAAAGTGGCTAAAACTCAAACTTACTGAAATCCATCCTTGAAATACAATCCATTGATGCCTGAACACTCGAAGCTGCACACGGGGATGTGGAATCACCTGTACCAAATGCATCAACAGCTCTGGGTACCATTTACCAAAGGGCTCACTCAGAGAGTAGGATTAACTTCAAAACTCAGTTTATGCCATGGTAAATGTTTCTCATACCAAAATCAGCCTGTACAAATGCCATATTTCTCTACACATGGTAGGAGTTGCTTCAAGGAAGGATTCTCTCTCCTGCTTCACAGAACTGGGAAGGAAGTTGCTGTAGACAGAACTGAAACGTGACTAAGTGTCCCTCACAGTATGGCATGGCAAAATGGTCCCCTTGTCATTTTGGAGGTTTATCATAAAATTCAGTAAGACCAGACTTAACCCGGAACTTGACTAAAATTTTGCCTAAAATTAAGGCGATGTCAGTCATTAGTCAAACAGTAACAACATAGTTTTGGATGAAAGACCTGGAACACTCGTATATTGCACTCAACACATTTTGCATCAATGCATACTGTATCAATCCTCAACTGAAATTAGTACTCGGCAGTTTAAGAATTTTAATTGCTCCAGAAGCCAACAGCTCATGAAAACACCTTTCCTCTCATACAGGAGCTCAGAGGAAGAAGGCGGTACACATTTAACCACTCAAAATGTTGAATGGCTGTATTGGTTGTGTATGGAGGATGATTGGCACAGTCACTAGAAACATTCACTCAGGTATGGCATTCCCAGCTAAAGTCACTGCTGTTGCAGGCACTTATTCTTTCGTGGACCAGTTCTGTACACAGAAAACCCCCACTTTGTGCCTATACTCATTCTACCTAGGAAAGGACCACAGATTACAAAATGCCAGCCACGATCCACTTTTACTTGCTTCTTGACTGAATTTCTCCAGTTCCAATCCCACTTTAACAAAAGCCATCATCACACGACAGCAGTGAAAACTGGGTGGAAACATCTGGCTCACTAACATAAAATTACAAGGGCTTCTACCCTGTCCTTGTTTGCCTCTTCAGTTCCAGGCATCTGGTAATTCATTTTACTGACTATGGAGAAATCTGGCATTATTAAACAGAGTCCAGCTGTAACACAAAATCGCAGAAATGGGATTTTTTTTTTTTTGCCTGAATTAATAAGAGGTGGTGGATTTAATGGATTCATTTTCACAGTGGAGAAATCTAGATGAGATGAAGGTTTTTCCCTTCCTGCACGTTAAGGGAAACTCAAGAAAAGAGAAAGAGAAAAGGAAGAACCGTTTAAACAGATGGGTGCAATGAGAGCAAAGCTCCTTTGCCTGCAGCACTGTGCCCAAGTTAACATGCTCAAACCCTCAACATATGGAGCCATAACATCTTCCAGACCAGAGCTGGATCTTGTCTAGGGTCTCAGAGAGTGGGACAGTCTGCCTGGACCTTTCAGGGCACGCACAACCAAAACACTCTTGCAAGGATGTGCCACTGATGGCTAACTTGTGTGAGAAGGAGACTTCCCTAGGTGTGGTTACATCTCTGCATTTTAAGAAATAATTCATGCTGTAAAGATGCCTTGATGTTAAAAACCTCTCTCCAATATGAGGCATCACCAAAATATGTTTAAGCGTTCTGTATTCATGCAGAACAAAAGCCTCTGAAATCCTCCACAAATATTTGGAGATCAGATGAAGATGAGCTTCAAAGAGAATGCAAGATTCCTACTCTTTAGTAGGTCACACTAAGAATACCAAGTAGAGCAACAACACATCTTTGCTACAGATGTATCTTCACACCGCTGTACTGCATCTATCTTTAGCCCACTCTATCCCATGAGTCAGGAGTTGTGCATAATTCTGTTGGTTATTTAGACATTGGTTCAGGACGCATGCCAGCCACCATGCAACACTGGAACAGAACACAAGAGTAGCACAAATGTTCTCCAGTAGAATTAAAAATCTAAATCCTGGATATTTCAATGATTCCTTGCCCTGTTCTGCCCTAGAACACTCAGGCACCAATCAAATGCCTAATCTAAGCTTGTCAGTTTTCAGCTCCCTGCTTTCCTTGCATCAGCTGGTAGCATGATGAAGCACCATAATTTCATTGCAAATACAGTCCTGCAGTGGTCAATGGCAACAAGGTAGTGAGAGACTTACTAAAAAAACAAAAACCCTTGATGGTTTTAATAATGTTAGAAGAGATTAGCAGTGTGAGTTTATTGTGAGTTTTTGATGAGCCTCAGTTTCATTTTTATCTGCTAAGTAAGGCTTCTGATTTACTCCTCCCTTCCACTACCATCCTATAAGTACACCGTTAGACCATTTATATTCACCAAAAAAGCATCCAAAAGTCAACAAAAAGAAAACAAGTCTATAGAAGCAACCAAAGATAACAACGAGAAAATAACTTGGAGACCAATTTCTTAAATCTCGTGGAGTTTTGAGCAACGTCTTTTTGATTTTGAGAATGTCTAGTCTCATTGGCTTAGGGAAATTAACTAATTTAGCCTAAAAAGGGAGCACTGTAAAAAGATTTCTGCCTAATGAGTCCACACTATGTATCTCACTAAGAACTCTTACAGTGATCAGCTACAGGAACACAGCAGTTCTTGAACTGAACACAGATGAGCCATCGCCATTTAACAAAGTTATTTCAAAATGTACTGAGCTTGCTCCCAAAGCAACTTACCCAGAATAAAAGCAAATCTTCTTTTCAAACAGCTTAAAACATGACAAAGTGTTTATCCCTTTCTGTGATCTCTTAAATCTACAGCCTGCTTGGGTATATACAAAGCTTCAGGAATCTCACATATTAACAGAGGTTCCTGAATATTCTAAAGCTGCATTATTAACCTAAGAATCGAATCAAAGTGTACTGAGATACGCATCAAATTTACAGAAGATCATGTTAAGGAGATACATGGAGGAATATGATGGAATAGAATATTATCTTTTTAATGTAGAATCAGCACCTCCCTGTTTAAAAACAGAACTTCATTTCTATAGAAAGAAACAACAAAAATAAAGCTGTGGAAGACTCACAACCCCCCTCACTGTTAATTCTCAAAGTGGAAGTGGAAACTGAGTCCTCCATGACTTTACGGCTCTGATGCAAAAAGCCCAGGCAGGAAACCACTGAGAGGGTCAGGTAAGACAGCAGGAAACATATACTTTACCATCTCCTGGGATGATGCGCAGGGTAACGGTGTTTCCCGCTTCCTTAATGAGGTTGACGATGTCTGAATGCGACTTGTTGGTGATGGAGCACCCATTGACAGCCAAGATCCGGTCGCCTACTTTCAGCTTGCCACAGCGGTCTGCGGGACTCCCTTCAATTATCCGACCTATTTTGTGAGGCATGGCCACACATGCATTTCCCGCTTTCATATTGGTTTGGGGGGTTGGTTTTTGGTTTTTGGTTTGGTTTACAATTGTTTACATACGTGGGAATATGGCGAAGGGGAAAAGGAGAAAAAGGGTTGAAAAGGGAAAGAGAAGGTTAAGGGTTAATTAATTAATGCATCAAGCAAAAGTTATTATAGGATAGCTTTGCTGCCAGTGTTCAAAACATTGGCAATCAACTAGCACGATATTTTACTTCTTTTACAAAAAGGTGTTTTGTTAATCACTCCAAACTCCTCCCACCGTGATTTCTGTTAATAACTGGTGAGATTTTTACAGACTGCAATTGCATTTAGCAGCCCCCATCAAAACCCAAATCCTGAATTTCTTTTTGAACAAAAAAAACCTTGAAACTGTAGAAAATACAACCTTCCTCCTCTGAGGTCACATTGGTGTCAGCCTCTCTAGCCCTTCTCTAAGTCAAATGCTGTTCAGACTTCTGCCAATGTTTTGTTCTTTCTCAATGTAGAAAGAGAAGACTGTTCCAGACCTAGAAGGGAGCACAACTCCCTTTCTACCACAAAGACCCACGCTACCAGCACTGCATGGGGAAGCAACATGAAACATTTTTCTTCCATCATGAATAAAGGTGCTACTAGGGAAGGAATAGGACCACTACAGATGGGCCAAGACTGACAAAGGTAACCTGTTTGGTGCAGGCATCCACCTTAGCCCTCTGTTAACCCTTTCCCTTTTATGATCTTAGATGCCATCAGAACAGGAGCAGGGGATAAGGATCTTCTCATTTCATACCTCTAAAACCACACACACTATGATGTTTGACACACAGAGCAAGAGCACTTTAGGATGAATGTGTTTTGGAGACAAAATCCTCCTACTGTTGCATGCACTTGTTTGTGAAAAAGCACCAGATTGTCCACAAAATGCAGAACTGGGACACAGGGGATACACAACTTCACTGAGATAAATCCACTGGGCTTTTGTATGGCTTCTTTACATGGGCAAGAGGCCCTCAGACATGCAGCACATGACTAAAACCATGAAGTACGCAGAGTGTTCACCCTCATGCTTTGCATCCACAATACATTCACCCTCCAGATGCACTTTCCCATCTGTGATGGAGTCTGTATTTGATTAGTAGTTGTAGAGATACATTGCTGCACATGGGACAACACTAGAAAGACCATAAAGAAGAAAAGGCTAAACAAAAGGAATGTGAGATGAGAAAACAAAGTTGCAAAGATGCAATGAAATCCAGCAGAAATGTTAATATCAGATACAAAAGGTAGGGGGATTATTTTTTTTTCTTCTTCTTTTACTGTGATGTTAGAAAGTTTCACTTCCTGGTAATACAAAGCTCCAATCAGTTTAAAGGCTGTTTTGAGGGTATGGATTCCTACTCCACTGAAAACTGATGACAGAGTCCACACCAAAGTGACCAAGGTGGGTTTTAGAAACAGTTTGGCCCATCTCTACACACTACTCATGAAAGAAAAAACACAAAAGTACAAAGCAGGCCTAAAGCAAGCACCACGCAGCAAAGGGAATATATCTCATGCAGACTATGAGGAAAAAGCTGAATACACTTAAAAAAAAATTATAGGAGAAACAGTCACAGATCAACAGATCTCCATGAGGAGTCCCTGCACAGAAAACTTCCAGTTAGCGAGTATCTTGGTTTAAAGCAAACACAACTCTTTACAACCTCAGGTCAAAGTTTGTCTGCAGAAAAGAGTTAGAGCATAGTCTTCACACAGTAGTAAAAGTTATTTACACGCAGGTTTGCAAGTACTTTCAGAATATAAAAGTTCAGTTTAATCTATGTTACATTATGCCATTGTGTTCTGGTGTCGAAATACCTTTTCTGGAAGAGCAGTTTCCAGCAGCAAGGACAATGTGAGGTAGCCTGGTACCTGGGAACTTACAGAACTCGATGCCCTAGCTCTGTACTAGATACTTGCCCCTTGATGTCTCTGCTGCCATGACTTCCCAGGACAGTGGTAGAAACAGCCCACTCTGCATCAAATATCAGCAAAGGAGGTGATGCTCCCTTGATGTATTAGTAAGGGCAAGATGGGCAAGAGCAGGAAATTTCAGAACAAAAAGTCTAGAAAAAAGGAGGGAAGGCCATTTCTTGCCACATGCACCTGTATGTTCCAGGAACGCTCAAGCTGTGCAAGGAGACTACACTGTATTTTGTCTGCAAACCACATCCCTGCTCTGAGAGGTATTATGTGTTCTACTTTCCCTTCCCCCTCTACCTCTATCACATGCCACAGACCAACAAGGAGAGAACACCTTCTTCTTCCCCTACAAAGTATGAGTGGATGCTGCCACTGGCTCTTCTGCAGGATAGAAAGGGAAGAAAATAGCATCTCTGAGTAGTTTACCTCTTGCAATGGCATTTTTGCTCTAGAGTAGGCTGTCTGTGCATACTTGCTAAATCAGCTTATGTACATCTACTTTGCAGCAACACCTGGGAATGGGTGTCTGCCAAGCAGAAAGGACTGTCTTCAGAAATAAACCACGACCACCTGTATTACGGCAGGACACTAAGTGTGACACTGCATGAATTCAATTTCCCCCCATTCCCACAGAACTGGATTTAGGAAGAGGTGCAATGGGTCAAAAATCATCTTTTTTTTAACGGTATTCTCCATTTTATGTCCCACCAGCAAGCACTATGAATTAAACTTTCCAGCTACCAGCATGCTCACTCCATAATGAGGATCAAAATAACCCTGATTGCCAAGGAGAAGTTAATCAGTTTAAGCGTTACTGCTTTTAAATCAACTGGCTCAATTCCACCATCAGGAGACATATTTCATTCCACTTGCTCCATTTCTGCATTAGCAAACAGCATCACTGGGGGGATCCCTGGCTACTCTTGCAAGAGTAAACCCCAGAAAGGCATCTAGCTAGGAGGGAGAGTCAGAGCTTCATGGAACTGTAGGTATTGCCCTGGGCATTTTTGCTCTTCAGGTTGTGATTTCTCATTTTGCTCTTCATAACTCAGTGCTGAACAAAATCCAGGAGTGAAAAATCTCCCATGTCTTTGCCTCTTATTAAACTATTAATTACTTGAGTTAGGGCATGCTCACGACTTTGAATTAAACAGATGCCCGCTCTCCTTATGCTGCAAGCTCTCCAGCCTGCGTCCCACTCGAGCTGAGGTGCTGAAAGCCCGGGACTTACCGAAGGTGGTCCCTGCCTCAGGCCTGCTCACCGACGAGACAATGACGAAGCCGAAGCCCTCGTTTTCGCCTCGGCGGATTTCCACATCGTAGGGCTGGACCACAGCACTGACCACACCACTGCCGCCGCCGCCACCACTGCCGATGCCACTGGTGCTGCCACTGCCCGAGCTCACCGTGTTGAGGGAGTTCTGGCTGCCCTGTGGCGTTCGCTTCTCCTCCGTCAGAGAGGCTGGCTGGTTGCTGCTGTGGTGGGAAGAGGCTGGGGATGGGACTTCATTCTCTGCCTTGGGAACTGGCGAGGAAAAATATAAAAAAGACAGTCTGAGCAGGTTGTGCTATTTAGTGCTTGCAAAGTGCCAGGCCCTGAGAAAAAAGGTTAAAAATACCCCAAAAGGGCAAATCACTTGCTTCAGTCTATAAATCATGGCCATAACAACCAAGGACTCTGTCTCCCTTTGGGTGCCACAGCTCTGTTTGGTGACGGCACTGACCACACATGCTCATCCTCTTCAGGATATGCTCAGGCAGCCTCAGCCTTTTGCTCTTGAGCTGCAGCAGCAGAATGGTTAAACCAGGGCAGTGCAGAGTGCTTGGATGCTCTGTGGCATTTTAAGACTGGATTTCATTAGTTTAGTGGTGCCTCCCTTAGATGTCACATCCCCACTTCAGTTACACACATGCAACTGTGTGTATGTGTACAAGCTGTGAGGAGAGAGTGACAGCAAATACCCATCACTCAACACCTGTAGATTTTTTAACTCAATGTTATCAGCAGGGTACCACTGATTGCCTTTAATTAATGTGATCTTAAGTAATAATAACCACCCATACTAAAGCAAAACAACTTATGAACAGAAGCTTTTCTGGATGGAAGAATCAGCAACTATCATCTGTACAGTCTGCCACAGTTGGGGGGTAACCATTAAACATTATTAAAACTAATATTAATAATAAACAAGTGTTTAACAGCAACTGAAGTTGTTAGTTTAAAATCTAATCAGCTACCAAAAGGTCTGTAGAAATCTCAAAAAAAGTCATTTGGTCCACACTCTGCTCAAGTCAGGAGCAACTATGCTTGCTGTCAGTCCTGACAGATGTTTGTCTAATCAGCTGTTAAATATCTCCCCAGGCAATCTAATGGTTGCAATATCTAACTTAAATCTTCCTGCTGCAACATAAGGCTATTATTTCTAGTTCTATCTAGCAGGCATATGGAGAACATATTATTCCCTTCCTCTTTGCAGCAGCCTCTTATAGTCTCGAGGAGTTTAACACCTCCTCCCCCTTCTCTGCTTTAGGCTAAACAATCCCAATTTGTTCAGTATTTCCCTGCAGACCATGTTTTCTAGAGTTCTCCTTATTCTCATTGGTCCTCTGGACTCCCTCCAGTTGGGCTCTCGCCAACTCAAACATGTCTTTCTTGAAGTGCTGGACCATATTGCAGCTAAGCCATCATCTGCTGGGAAATCAGGAGAGATCTCCCCTGCTTACATCCCAGCACAGTATTTTCCTTCACCTGAGCCGACCTCAGGCTAAAGCTTGTGGCCCACACAATAGCTTCCACTTCTTGTTACTCAGCCAGTTCTCCACAGTCCATTTGCACAGTCCAGAGCACCATATTGCGCTTGTCTCTACTGAATGGCTGCCTCCACTAATCAGGTCACTTCTCCAATTTGATAAATCAAAATCAAGTTGGAAATCTTAAAAGCAACAAGAAAATGGATGCCTAACAAAAAAAACCCTAAACCTGTACACTCATGATCCAAACAATCAAATAAAGAAAATATTCCTGGACAGAACTACCTGTCTGCACTTACATATTCAGAGCACGTACTAAATATATAGTACTCTACATATTCAGAATATAGGAGTATAAACTTTCCCCTGTATGAATCTCAAGACATGGAATATCTAAAGGTGAACAATCTTTTTTTTCTGGCATACATATGACAGGAGGAAAAAGGGATCAAAATTGTAGAGGCTTCCCTACAAAGTTACAGTAGAACTTAAAAGCCTGAAAACATAAGGTGAAAGAAGGGATCCTGAATAATTTATCCTAGAGTAAGTGTTCACATTTGAAAGGATTCAGAAATAGCTCAGTCTGGAGTAACATGCCCCTGAATGAAATACCAATAGATTTCTCATGCATTTAAATCTTTGATGGTAATTTCCAGCCTAGAGGCTGTAAAACTGGACAGAAAAATCTATGCACAAAAACAATACCAAAATTCAGCTTCCCTTCCCCCTTTCCTCCCAAAGCTCATCTCCTAAAGCTTCTCTCACACTGGCAGCACTTTGTCAGGAATGAGAGAGGCTATTAGAGGAGAGATGTAACCTGGCATTTAATCCACAACGGGCAGAAGAAAAGAAATGAGAATTGAACATTTATTTAACATTGTGCAGAAGGAACTCACCCTGGGTAAGAATATGGAGCTATTTCAGAGGTACTGCTCTAGCCCTGGCTTCTACTGAGGGCCTAATTTTCAACCTGAATGTTATTTTGATGCTCTTTAAGATGAAAGTACATCACTGCCTATTTTAATGCTGCTACCTAAGCTTAAACAGCTCTATAATAGCCTTTCTTTTGAATGAGTGAGCTAAACCAAATCCCACTCTTGAGCTCCCTAAATGTACTCACAGGAAGAGGCTGCACTCCAATGTTACTCTCAAATATTAAGCATAAATTCATTTAGAAAGCCCACGCTCGTGTCTTGGTTTTCTTTCCAACCGGAATATTTTTCTGTTACCGATCTGGGTGCTATTGTGCACTGTCACTTCTTTCTGCGTCTCTTTGTGCCAGCTTTGTTTTTTGTGCATTTAGCTAGTACACTGCCTGTGCAGTGTGTGTATAACACCTAGCATAACTCAGCATGCAGAAATCTCTCACAACAAACATGCACACCCTGCACTACCATAATCAACGATGCTTATTGTTTTGCTTTCTGTGATTTGTTGACTACCTATAGCAACCTCGGTTGAAACACCTCCTAAGCCCGGGACACCAGACAACCACACATCAATGCCCTCACTCGCTCTATGCCCTTACTTCCCCTGCTATGCACTCTTCAGCATCTTTTCCCCCATTCCCAGTTTAAAGGTGGCTACCAGGCAGCACAGTTATTTTGGGAAGTAAATAGAAAACACAGGCAGTCAGGCATAACATCTATTGCTGCATGAGACAAACTAAAAATAATATGTTACAACTGAAGAGTTCCTCATTTTACTGGAAACCTCCACAAAAACTGGGGAAGCCAACTGAGACTGAGAGAGGTTGGACTGCAAGCAGAACACTTGAAACTTACTTGGTCAAGAACAAAAAGGACTAAAAACGAGCAATAGAGGGAAAAAATAACTCCACATTCCCTGAGTTTCACAGTATTACCAGAAGAAGCCTTTTTGTCTTTAAACCATTTGCTGAACAGATGGAGTCTGGCAAGAAGAGCAACCCCTGCAGAGCGAGACGGCAGCCTACCTGTGTAAACCACTTTGCGCCTGACGGTCAGATTGACGTGCCCTTGTTTGGCTGCCTGTTGCATAAGCTGGACCACAAGCTGATGTGACTTCCCAACCACGGGTGTCCCATCCACACAAATGAGCTCATCACCCGATCGCAGACGGCCGTCAGCATCAGCAGCGCCCAGCGGTACAATGTGACCGATGTAAATCTGAGTAACAAACAGGAGAAAGGAAGGAAGCAAAGAAAAGTAGTGATAAATGAGAACTCAATAGTTAGCTGGGAGCAAGGGGCGCTGGTACTTAAATCCAGTTTAGTAGGGAGAAGAAAATGTTGACAAGTGTCTGCTGGTCAGGAAAAGCTGCTCCTGTGAACGCAGCTCTGTGTGAATACAGCCACATTGTAAAATGATAATAAATTGACATCTTGTTTCTATAGGTGGTCCATTCACTCTAATGACAGATAGCCTTAGGAAATGTGTTCAATCAGACAGTGCAACCAGAGAGGAAGATGGTTAAAAGCACTGAGGGTCTTGTCAGGAGAGTGGAGATGGAGTCATCCTTTCAGTTGCCTTTAGGGTTCACAAGCTTCATACCACCTGCCTGTCCACCAGCTAAGTCTTGGTTTATCTTCAGTGAGTTCTATGGAGTGACTCTAACATATGAAGAATTCAAGGCTCCTCTTTCCATAAATGAGCAAAATTGTTTTGGCACAGAAATATGTGGAAATTAACGTTGCCAATATCTAGCTTTGCCCTGTGCAGCAAAAAGCCTGACATCTTCCACAGACACTGAATTCATGGTAAAGAAGTTAAGTGAATTCAAAGAGAAAACTGAGCAAATAGCAAACCTGACACTCTTAAGATCAAAACACTTTCATACTTGACAAGGACACCCTTTCCTCAGCAGCCAGGCAATTTCAGACCTATGTGCTTTCATTTGGACTATCACAAACATGGGGAAGAGCCAAAACAGGGAAGCCAAACCCATGTCAGTTATGGGAGTTCTGGTTTGGTTTTCTGGAGGAGATTCAGGATGTAAATACACAGCCCACTAGTTATTTTAACAGATGATGCTACAACGTGACTCTGCATCGTTACATGCTACTGCTGTGATTCTGGGAGATGTCCTGAGATAAAATGTGGCCACTTCTAGAAATACTTACAGGTTCTCCAGGTTCATTTCCACCTAGAATCCTAAATCCAAAACCAGTTTCCTTTCTCCATAGAAAGATATCTTGTTCTTGGTAATCTGGAACTGAAGGGAAAGAAGAAAAACTGTAATTTACAATCCAAATCCCACAGGTTTATACTCAAATTTGGGACTACTCTGACATATGTGTAGAGGGATCTGCTGCACAGTTTTACACTTTAAATGAGGTGGTCTTGAATTTTTAGACAGAAAAGCATTTATATATAGCTTTAAATACTAAAGGATTATTATTTAAGCCACTCCTAAAATTACTCGGTGATTTCTACTTTTTAGGTGTCTAATTGTGACGTGCCATTTGTTTATCACTAAGGTATTTCCTTCTATCAATATTACCATCATTACCCAGTGCAAGAGCCTCTTCCAAATCATCAATAAATAAATGTGTACAACAGAGAATCACTCTGCCAGAAACAATACAGCTGCTTCCTCTTTCATGGGAGACAAAAGAGCCGCTTGTTTTGACTTTTACTGTTTAATTAACTTTCACAAGCATAGTTTCCTATCTGTCTACTGACACTGCTCTAAATAACTGGGGGACAGATCCTCAGCTGATGTAAAACAGAAGTGCTCCACTGAAAGCAAAGTAGCTCTCCTGACTCACTGGCTTGTGTACGGGCTCTGTAAAACCATTGAACAGACAAAACCAGCTGGAAACATAAAAAAGCTCACTCTTGCCTACTCATTAGCATGAAACACCAGCAAGGCTTTTACAATGAATATTACATACAGTGAAGTACTAACCTTGAAGTGCAGTTGAACAGTTATGTTTTACATTAACTTATTCATGCTTGCTTTCATCCCTTCTTAAAAAAATGCAAAATTAACTGCTAACATTAAATCATATCAAAGATAACTTCGGTTTCATTTAATATTTATTGCTTATTATCTGTAGCATTGGCTAACTTTGTAATGATCCCCTCCCCAAATTTATAATTAATGATAAAAAAAACTGTTCCTTTACAAGTCAGCTGACTGCATCTTGAGCAAAGAAACCCAAGTATGTCATTTAGGAATGTCATTTTAATATGTGCATACTCAGATACAGGATGCAATGAATATCATCTAGTTTTCTGTATCTATGAGCAGACAAACTGGTTGTTTTCCATGGGTGTTAGTGAGTGTCAGACTGGACTCTAATTGCATTTTACACTGTTGGTGCCTGTTGTGTCAAGGTTTGGGTCTAGTCATCTGGTGCTTTTCAGTGTTAAGACTTCTGGTTAGTTTGGATACTCCCTCTTCAGCGACTCAACAGGTTTAAAACAGAACATGAATTTAAGAGCCAGGAACACTAAAACTTAAAAGAACAGATGAGTGCTGAGACACAGATGTCTGCTTTGATGTTTTCAGTCAAGCTGGTATTATATCTATTGTTACAATTTAATTAGTGGCAGTTATAAACTAAGCTTAACACCTGTGCATGCTACTGTGCTGAACTAAAGGCTAATTTTTGTCCAGGTATAATTACAAGTGATGATCACGCTGGAATCCTGCACTGGAATCCTCTGTTCAGATGAGCTGCCTTTAGCCAGCTCAGCACCATGCAGATGTGTGGCACAACGGCAGAACTTGGACAGTGGATTAACTGGTGTTTGCCACTGTCTTCAGTAAGGGGGAGCATGAAGAGCAGACACACTCTTCAGCATATTGCAGATGTTTTTGGCAGAGGCTAGCCCCAGCTAACTAATAGTATGTGTTGGATCTGTCAGAGACAAAATGGCTTCTACAAAGACCACCTTCCCATTTATCAGCTCTCCAGCCTCACTGAACAATGCCATGTTACTGGTTTGGGTACCAGCTAGCCAACTAATGGCCACTGTGGACAATGGCAAGCCAAGGTGCAACAGCAGTGTCAGACCAAAGAACAACAAAGACAAGTCTATATCCAAAGAAGTAAGTTAATTCATGTAACATTCCTTCCACTGGAAGGATAACAGAGAGGTGAAACACAGATACAACAAACATACAGACAACACACGTTTACACAGCATGAGTACAAACTGAGCAAAACTCCTTTTACTTCTTTTTGCACAGGCTCCCCGGTGTGGGGATTCACTGGCATGGCCCAGAAAACTCCATCCACCTCTGTGCTCCCACACAGCTGAGATGGGACCCCCTGAGGATCTCCATTCTGGGGCTCTCACTTTAGGTTCTCCATCATCCAGCAGAGATTTAGAAGGAGTCACTTTCCTTACTTAAAGGGAAAAGTTTACAGTGGTGCTGAAAACTTCATTGAAAACAAATGAAAAATGGTCTCCAGGAGGCATTCATTGCATTTTTCACCTTGACCTGACCTCAAGCACATCTGACTCTTTCTGAAAACTATGTCTGTAGCCCAAAGGGGTAGAACTTGCCAGTCTGCTAATCCTGAATCAAACCAGATCATTTGGAGAGTGTCGCAAAAGTGGTAAGAGGAGTTCTGCTGGGATCGTGAGAAGGAATGGAAGGATAGTCGAGTGCCACAACCCTGGTAATGAACCATGGGGCAAACTCATGAACAAAATGAGAACATGATACCACCCCCCCACCATCTACAAAACCCATCACTAGCCAGTACACAGGAGAGCAAGTTCTTTGCACCTTGGTGGCTAACCTGGGTGTATGGCCCTGCCAGGCTCCCTTGGTGATGAAGAGCCCCCCGCCACAGAGCAGCAATGACACCAGAACAAGACACCACAAGACACAGATACATTCTCGGCACAGTCTTACATTCTCCAAAACTCGTGGAATTGATTTCTCTCTCTCTCTCACCCTTGCTCAGTCCAGTTGCAGGCGAAGGTGACATAGCTGTAACATTAATTTTACAATTTTGCAAAGCTTAATGTATCTGCTTTCTTGTTAGTTCATTTAATTCATTTTGACTGTAGGGATCATGTTAGGCTGTCATGCACAAATTGCTATGGTTATAGCTACCATGGATTACAACATACTAACTTTCATATCTATTCGCACATGCCTGTGCACATGTGGATACATAATACACACACACATATGAATTTATATATCTATGCACGTGCATGCAGGTATATTTGAAGAACTCTTTTTTTTTTCCTCCTCAGAGGAAGAATCTCTTTGAGAACACCTTAAAAGTATTTTTCCTCCCTCCCCAAAAATCTGTCATCACAACACAGTTTTCCAAATGGAAACATCTTTTTCTAATGTTAAAAGAAATGGTGATCAACAATGATCTTAGTTCTTAAATAGAGGTCATTTTAACCAAAATTTCCTATACAAACTTTAACAATTATCTTGTATGTTCCATTAAAAGAAATTCTGCCCAGCTTGATATCAGTTTCAACAAAAGATGGATTCAAAAACAACCAGTGTGAGTTAGCTTTAGTCACTGGCTCATTTGAGGCAGCAGCACTTGCAATGACTTGTAGCTTGGCAAAATATAGAAGTTTAAAGGCTCAGATTCAGCAAAGTATATAAGGATAAGTCTGAAATTAAGTGCTAAGAGTCTCAGTGAAGCTGAGGGAAAGTCTCAGTGTTGAAAAGTCCTGTGATTCAGCCATAAATCTCCTGAGATTCCATATTTGCAGGAAAGCCTTGTTTTCTAACTATCTCACTGCAGGAAAATTCCAGGTTTTTTGTCTTCTCTTTTTATCCAACCCTTCCAGTGGCAAGGAAAGCTATTGACCAATGGCTTCAGCATGTTCTTGACAAGATGACCAGGTACTGCCACTGAAATCTGGGGAAGGCACAATGCTGTGACCAAGCCATGGATTAGACTGGAGACGGATGAACACCAGCAAAGTCTGCCCACGACTCAGCTCCACAGTCTCTGCTGCTCACACAACGTGCTGCAAGCACCACAGTCCTCTTTAGCAAGACATCCTCTAAGGGCAGAGACACATCTGTGTGCCCAAGTGCATGACTGTAATTGTTTGTCTCCTATTACTATAATAAAAGGACATAACCCTACCGAGGGGTTTTTACTAACTACCATCTTTAAAGTCTGATCAGAAGGTGTCTGCAATTTCCTGAGAGTATTTTTCTTTTCTATTTTAGGGAGAAAGTATCTAATGTTTGGTATCATTGGGCAAATATGTTTAATTCTATGTAATTGCTGATGAGTGAATGCTACACGCTGGGGTCAAGACATGTTTGTATTACGTTAATTAGATTTGTGGAGAGAAAATCCTACCAAATAAATTATGTGCCTGAAAACAAAATTCAAATATTAACGATAACTTAGAATATTTTAAAAGCTTTAAAAATTATCTATCGTGTTCTGCTTTACTTTTAATTAAACGCTTAAGCCCTTCAAAGGGATTCATTAACACATCTGCAATTCAGATTAATTCATTTTGTCACTGCTGTTTTGACAGATGGCCATATGTAGGATACGGTATTTTGCAAAGCAATCAGGCCACATGAGAAAAATTTGACAACAGATTGTGTTAATCTTTAAGGAAGTTTAATAATACACTGAAAAATAAAAAGCACATTATAAACCCCTATTTTCAATAAAAGCAGGGTGAGATTTGAGAACCGCGGCTCTCTGCTCAGAGATTCAATTGCTGTTTCTCTCGCTGAGTGCTCTTCATGTATGTCCTTCCCAGATCTTGGAACAGCTTCAGATTTGAAACCTTGAGGGTTCGTCCTTCTGTGATTCATGTACACAACTCCCACTAGCAGCAATGAGTTACCCATAAAGAGGAGCTGAGGCAGCTGAAACTTGATGCCAACAAGGAGTGTGTTCGTTATTGCCACCAAATGATCTGTTTCCAGATTCACTTAGCACAAAGCCGGCTATTCTCAGAAGTCTTAATCCAGCAAAGAATTGCAACTCTGGGCCAGATTGCAGCAGAGCATTTGAGCTCAGCCTTAGCCTCAAAGCATCCAAGTCCTTTTGGGTTTACAGCTTGAAAATAAGCTTTCTTGGACCAGAGCCCAAATACTCAGCACCTGGAAGGCCTGATCCCCTCACGCAGGGGACCTGCATGTGAAGGAGCTTTGGCCCTTGTTTGTTGGATAAAGTTGAAGTTCTCATCTGCTGCCACTCAACCAGAGTCCAGACACAGTTACAGAACCACTGCTTAGCTTTGCATTATTAATTCTAGCTTAATTTTTCTTCTTTTTTCTTTCTTCCCTTAAGCACACAATGCCCGTGGCTTTCCTCCATAGAACTGGAGTACATCCTGACATAAAGATCAATTGGGCAAATAAAAATAACATATATGCTTTTACAAAATTATGGGTTATCTGGTGCTTTTGAACCAAATTCTGCTCTACCAATGGCTTCAGTAAGACAAGTCACAGCAGTCAAATATAGTCTTCTTGGTTTTTTGTACCCAAAGAGTAACCAAAGAAAGAAAGGATACATTTTACCAGTTCTGAAAAATTAAAATGTTGTCTGTGTGCTTTCCACAGCTACACTATTATTAATGTTAATGTTAATTAACACTCCTAGTGAAAAAGGCAGTAGGTGGTCGTTATAGATACAGTACTTAGAAACATCCTGGATCATATAGTGAATAAAACCTTTTTATGTTATTAGTTTTAGATGAAAAAAAATCTGTCTGGGCTGGGACTAATTAATTCATCTTCCTGTGTCAACTGCACTTGAAAAATTGCACTATGTTCTCTTTATCCATCTCTAGATATGGGGCAAAATAAAACACTTCAGATGATCTAATGCTCTAAAATTCTGTCCTTTTTAACTTCATCATACACTTTGACACAAAGGGCTGTTGCTGCTTTTCGGCCCACTGGTTGGAGATTCAAAACTCTGCCTCTCAAAGGAGCATTTTAGAATACTTTTCAGGTTTATTAAAATTTAAGGTCACAAATCAACAGAGACCAAGTCCTGGACTGGGCAGCAGGGACAGCTGAGAGAGCTGAGTTGGGATTCCTCGGGCAGCAGGGGCTTCTAGAGGCCCCCAAAGCCCCAGTTACTATATCCATCAGCCATTCAGCACCACTACTAGTTGGCATCCTCCTGCTTTACATTAAATACGGGTGTAGCACTGCTCATGCCTTCATCAGAAGAATGTATGGATGCCATGGGAGAGGAGAAGCTAACCTCAGTTCCAAAGGGAACGGGTACTCGAGTAAAGATGAAAGCAATGATATGACTGTTGTCACTGCCAGCCAAAGGCAGCACTGGAGTTAAACTGAACTGCAGCTGGGAAAAACCATGAAGAACAGCAGTTGTGGAGCTGTGGTGCTCCATGTGAGTTTTGCTCCCTACAAGTGGTCCAAGAGCCACACAGGCTGTGCTCAGGAAACACTGGGAAACGAGTCTCAAAGGGATGACTGTCATTCATAATACAGCTGCCACCAATTGCCCACTTTTCAGGCAGATCAAACACAGGGAAAGAAACACGGTGGCTTGCTCCAGCCTCCCAGGGCAGAAGAGATGCCAGGTTTCAGCTGTGAACCACAGCCTTTATTTATGAGACTGGTGAGAGGGATAAAAGTGAGGGCTTGGTCAGGGAAGAAGAAGGAGCTGACCACTGACTTCTAAATAAAACCACCAGACAGTTATACTGCGAGATCAGACTGTGACAGGAGACAGAAAATTTCTGACTGATTTCTTCACCTAAACTACATCTTTCCTGGTTTTCTTCACTTTTCATTAGGCACAGCAAAACCATGTCACCAGGTAAGAGTGCAGGTTAATCCCCAGGGAATGTGTTGGAAATTCATAGGCTCTTGGACAGTTCTGGTAGCACACACTTACAAGGAGACACGACCATTTCACACTTCTGTCATTCTCCAAAAACCTTCTATCAGTTAAACCAAGAAATCTGAGGAAATACTGGGATGGAAATGGCAATGGGATGAAAAGGTGGTAGAAATGCACAGACTGGAACACAGGTAGGTCTCATCTGGTAGAAGAGGCAGAAGGCAAGGACTGAAGTAATAGAAGAAGATCAATCCCATTACAGAGATGCTATACCACAGAAAGATGAGACAGGGAAGTTGAAGGGCTGTAGCAGATCCCAGTCCAGCAAAAGGCCCAAGCTGAGAGGATTGTGGCTCAGAGATGAGGTGGGGAAAACCAGTGTGTTAAGAGACAGTGAGAAGCCCTCTGGAAGGGCCTAATCACAGACGAGGATAAACCTCAACAAGATATCTGCAGCCATCGAGGAAAGAGGGAGGATTTAGTACATGGATTGGAGGTGAACACAGAAGGGCAACTGCCTGCCCAGGCACTTAAGGATTTCTCCAGCTCAGTCTCGGGTTTTATGGGGAAAGACAGGAGGGAGTTAAGGCTGCTAAGCTGATACTAATGACTAATTTGTATGAGTAAAATAGTTAATTACAAATTAGCTAAGCAGCTACAGGGGGCCAGTGGCAACACCAGCAGAATGCCTATGGGAACCGTGTGAGCCGGTGCCATAGGACAGGCTCAGCCTTCTCCACTCAGGCAGGAGAAGGAGGAGCTCTGCCCACATCTTGGCAGGGCTGAGGAGTCACTGTCCCTCGGCTCTTGCTCCTTTTTCCTATTTCAATGAGCTGCATGTGCCAGTTCTGACCCTGTACTTCTGCAGATCAGTATGACCCGTATCAAGAGCCTACTGAGTCAGGACACATCATCCCGGGAGAAGTGAAGGGAAGCAGCGCACAGAAGCTGAGACACCTACAAACTGCATTGCTGAGACATTCAATCCAAAGAGATGAATCTTCAGCCAAGAAACTGTGACTCACGATTTAATTTTTCCAGGACATAAGATTTCAAAGTGATTCATTTGGTCAGAAAAAAAAAACCAAAACAGTCCCACCATTTTTTCATTCTAGGGTAACGTTAATTCCATACTGGTTTTACCAATTTGCAGTTAGCACAAGAAAATCAAACTGCAGGTGATACTCTTACAAAGACTTTGAGGCTCACTTTTCTGTAACTAAAGTAACTACTGCCTTTGAAAATGAATCTAACACTAATTCTTTCTTTACAAAGCTTTCCCAGATTCGATTGTCTTCAGTAGTGCAATTAAAGCAAAGCCAGCCTGTTTGTTTGCAGAGAAGAAACTGATTGAAACCATATTTATTGTCTTGGAGCAGAGTCAAAGCCCTGCTGAACTATTAGCCAAGCGTGCAGATTATTAATTGCCGTAAAAGCCACTTAGAATATGCATTTGATATCTGTATTGCTAAAGTGTCCATTCTGGTCAAAGTAGAATAGCTCTGCTGGATTTTCTCCTCCCAAGGGTGAGACTGGAAAGCATTTGATATGAATTTCAGCAAATTAAATACTTCCCCTCCTTATTGAAATTACTATGCATATCAGACAAGGCGTCCTAACCTCACAAAAAGAGTTTAGGATCTGGATAACAAACTTGGTAATTCTCCTTCAGCCTCATTTAAAAGCAAAATAAAAACAAAGGGAAAAGATGGTCTTTTAATTTTAAAGGGATTTTTACATATTAAGCTGTGGTCTAAGTGCCCCTTCCTAAAGATGACCTAAATTAATTCTTCATCTGAGAGGAAATTATGCCTCCATCAAGTAGATATCACTGACAGATACCAAAGTAATAAACCGAAACCTTACATTTTTGACCAAAATCTAAAAGATTCAGCTCTTTGCAAAGAAAAAAATACAGAGAGCAGCTGCCAGAGCCGTAGCCTTAGCAACTACACCTGCTTCATACTCACGTCGGCTTTCATACATGCTCCTGGACTGGGCCCAGATTTTGAATGGATCTGGCTTTTTCTGCCCAGAGCTGTCGGGATGGTCGGCGGCGGGTGGCTCGGCGGTGGCGTAGTCCGGCAGCACCTGCGTGCTGTGAGCGGGGGACGCCGTGTTCCCGCTGCGGTGGCTAGAGACGCTGTGCTGAGAACTGTTTTGGCTGTCTTTCCTTTCAAGTGGTTGCTGTAAGGAAAAAAGCGAGTGGAAAAGGAGAGAACAGACGGTTATTGGTGTTTGAGTGGGTGTTTTCCATCAATTTTCCTCCCTTCTTTGATCAGAGTTTCTGCATGCACATAAGTACATATATAAATCAAAATTTTGCTGCCACCAGTTAATGCTGGGTATGGAGAAATTCCCCAATGACTGACTTTGATAAGTTGACTGACAGAAAGAGATATGCAAACCAAAGTCATTTATCATAAAAAAAAAAAATGCACTCTGTGTCACACCGAAAACAACTCTCAATCTCATTACAGGTTACTAGTTGCAGTGCACTTATTTTTTTTCCTACATTAAGGCACAAAAACTCAACAACCTTCTACTCAGATAACATTGGGGTCTAACTTGAGCCTGCAAGGAAAAGAAAAAACAACTGTATTTCAATATAAAAACTTAAAACAGTCCCTCTGAATCAGATGTAAGCACAGTCCTTACTATGTAAGATCACTTCTCTGCAGCTCTTGCAACCTCCACATCACAAGTGGGTGGACAAAGTACCACTTTCATGTGTCTGTTTCCCAGAGCATCCACAGGATTACAACAGAACTTCAACAAATGTGAGTATGTCTATTTGCAGTTTGATTTCCTTGTTTTAATTAAGCCCATTAAAACAGGAAAAAATATGTCCCCCTAAGTGGAAGGCTTATTCCAAAGCAGTATGTCAAGAACCTTGACTGCTCACTATTTAGCTAAGCAGAGGATGTAATTCTTAACTCACATTCACCAGAATGTACTCAAATGAAGCACAAGTCACATTTGCATTGACAGAGTTTGTGGTACTCAACATGTAGCAAAATCCTCCCTCAGTAAGAGACTCCATATAAGCACAGCAAATGCTTTTTAGTGCTTTTTTGAGATGACCTTGGGTTGGCACCAAGGTTGAGTCATGTCTCCCACCTGCTCCAACACAGGCACATTCCCAGGGCTGTTGTGATGCAGAATGCAGCCAGAAAAATGGCATCCTACAGGTTGTTTTTAGAACATCTGCCATTTCCTAGCTAAAAGGGGGCAGCCTCTCCTTCCAAGGAACCTCAGACAACAATTTGAAGCCTCATGCTGGCAGGGGGTACTCAAACACCTTGCAACAGGAAGGGACTTCTCCACAGAAAACACAGCAGGCGTTGAGAGGAAAGACAGTGGCAAACAGAGAGCAGATCAGCATGGAGAGCTGAAAAGCACACAGGCCTAGAGACCCCTTCCTTCACTCTGAACACAAGACTCCCAGCAGCCAATGCTCTGCCATGTCAGAGCTGGATTAATTTCAGAGGAGAAAGTCACTAATGAAAGTCCCCTTTTTTTTTTGGTCTTAACAACAATCTGCTCTGGTTTTCAGTTGCTTTTTTAAACTGCACATAGTTTTAGATTTAGGCTGAGAAAAAAACTAGTAGCAACAGCAAAAAATGACTTTGACCTGCAGCCTTATGTTTGAGTTGTTGATCCACTACCAGCATTCTTTTAGAGGATACCTCCATCTACTAGAATGTGAAATTGCCTTTGTCCTTTAAAGCAATTTTGAACAAAGCATACCTGCTGTGATTACTCATCTGCAGACTTTCAACCACAACTATCTGAGGCAATTTCAAACATTTTTAGCTTTTTAAGTGGTAAAATAAGCTAATTCACATGCAGCCCTTCAGTTTTTAAATGAAGCATTTTTGAAACTATGCTGTGGATAATTACCCCTTTGTAACTTAAAAATAAAAAGAAAAAAACACTTTACAACTCTCTAGTCCAGCCATCTGGATTGTTTTGTTTGTTTGGCCAAACTACTAAAATAACTACAAGCATCCTGTGAAACTTCAGGCCAATCTCACTGGAAATAGCTGCTTCACAGAAGCTGGAGTACAGGGACTAGGATGTGAAGCTTTATATTCAGAACTCTCCGAAAACTTCCTGACTTAAAAAGAAACAAAGTTGGAACTTTGTAAAAGTTGTCTCACTTTATGATATGACAGGCCTGAATATTGAACAAACTAGGAATTCTGCTTTGCATTTGGGTTGCAAATGGAAGTGTCAGCATGTCTCAAGCAAAACCACCTCTAATTACACTGGAGTCAAAACTGCAAATACGCAGACATTTTGCAATAGAGGAGAACTTCCAAAGGACAGATGCTTTCCCAAACAATAACTCCTTCAAACAGCCTGAAACATTTACTCAGGTACTATTCTTTGGAACCTTAGTTGCTTTTATCACTGCCTGGCTTGTGTAGCTACTTAATGAACTTTGACCCAAAATAGTTTGCTGGCTTTTAAGTATTTTTAAGTATAGAATAATACTTTTAAGTTTCAAATGATAAATATCAGTTGAAATGCTCTGTGGAACTGATTAATTGGTCAAAACTGGTGCAAATCAGGCAAGAATGGTCAGAACTGGTTCAAATCAAACTGATTCCAACCCGTTTCAACTGGTTTTGTCAGGTTTGAACCAGTTCTAACTGGTCAAAAAGGGCCCTGACCCGTCTGAACCCATTTTGATCTGTTCTGACCGGTTTGAACCAGTTCTTACCTTTTTTGACCCTCTTTGATCTTGTTTTGCACCTTTTTTGACCTTCTTTGACCTCTCCTCCCACTTCCTTTCTCTTTTTCCTGTAAGACAAGTCTGTAGCCCTTTGTATTCTACTGATTTTATCTCCCTCTTGCCAATATCACTTCCTATGTTTCTAGCTGATGATGCCCAAGTTGGATGTGCTCAAACTGAGGACACACCACAACAGTGTGATGCCTTCACTTCTTTTGTATTCCCTGTCCCGTACCTAGTACCCCATGATAAGAGATGTGTGGAGTTTGGTTGGTTTTTGGTTTTTCAAGACAAAATAAGGCAGGTCAAAAACATACAGTCCTTGAATTCAATTTTCTCTCTAGCTTCATAAGTAGGAGACAAGCTGAGCTAGGGAACGTATGACACCTGGAGAGATGATTTCCAACATTCTGTATATTTAACTACCTTTCCCTGCCTCACAAACAACTTGTGTTCTTTGGTGTCATTGCTAACACCGCCTGAAGCCTCATTGAACTACAAATGTGGACTGTGACTTAAGCATCAATTTTAATGCCTGTTTGAGACCATATTAAGTATTTTGTGGTGATAGATTTCTGAATTTGTATTTGCTTATGCTCCCTGTTATGCTGTCAACATGCAGGATACGCATATCTCGAGTTTATTAATTGTCAGCAAAACCCTTTATGACCATTTTGAAGATTTAGTGTCAACAATCCCAATCATCCCCAATTTCAGTTTTCTCTAATAGAGAGTTCTCTAGATAGGAACAAAACAAAATATTTGGCTAACAACTTTTGAAACTTCAAAAGGAGAAAGAGGCACATTTGTTCAGTTTGGTAGTGATGCTCTAAGATGATGCTTCAGTAAACTTAAATTTATTTGGATACAACTAATGTGAAAAAAAGAGAAAAGGAATAGGAGTTTTTACCAGTCAGAAAGAAATACTGTGGCAATTACACCAATCAAAAGAAAGAGAATGTCAGAAGAAAATAATTTTAGCATCAGGTATGGCTTATGCTTCCGGGACCCATCAAGCTTCTGAGAAGTTTGGAAGGGACAAAATGAAATTGTATTGTATCCCTCTGAAAGCAACAATGGTATGTTGAAAATGTTTCATAAGAATCTTAAAACTACTTTAAGAACTCTTCTTATCACTCAAGAGGCACTATCTGCAAAATGCCACCTGACATTAATATGTAAAATACAATGTAAAATACAAGGCTGAAGAGAAACCTTAAATTTCTGTAGATAAACTGATGCAGGACTAAGATTAGACTGTTCAGTTTGACTTCAGTTATGGGTAAATCTTTGCCAAGAGGGTAATAGAGAAAGGGGAAACACAACCATTTAAAGAATGAATGTATGGAGTTAAATTAATTCAAAACAATATTAATCGACTTCCATATCACCAGTTGAGGCCAAAAGGGTTTGGGGTCAAACCACTTTTCACGTGCTGTGGCAGCTTCAGCACATCAGCAGGACTCACAAGGGTTTGATCAGGCAGCCCACTGCAGCCCTCCTGCAGTGGGAACTTGGGGCAAGGGTGAAGCTTTCCCAAGAGAGATGAGCTGATTATATACCAATGAAAGGATGCTTTATCTCCTGCCTTGTTCCCAGCTTTGAAGACAATACTCCTGGGTCTGGATCTGACTGTCTGGCTCGATCTGCCCACACACAGGCAGGAAAGCAGCTAAGTCAGGTGAGCATGGGGCTGTCTGGTGACAGACCACTGCAGAGCAGGTGGTTCAGACCTTACCCCGAGATGCTGATGGCATTTTTCAATACAAAGTAAAGCAGATTGGCTAAACCACCTTGACTTCTGATAGCAGCTACAAGAGTATGAGGCCCTGAAGTACTCAAGTCAGCAAAAGCATCCTTGACCCTCCAGAGTCTATGGTCATCTCCAGAGCTGACAGCAAGCATAACTAGCTTGCCAGAAAGACTCTTGACCAACAGTGGCTAGAAATCAAGACTACGATGACTACCTTGGGTCTGCTTAGGCACACTGCACACTTAAATACAAGTGATGGGAAAAAAACATCTTGGTAGTTGTCACTTGGTACAGTCATGACAAAATAAATATATGGAAAGCTGGAGCTTCTCATGTCCTGCCCAAGCCCCTGGTCTGATATGTGTGGCCTGTGCCATCTTCCCTACATCCTCATTCAAACCTTGCAGTGCTCATCCCACAGAACATAAGAGAAAGAAAATGTTGTATTTGGAAGAAGGTCTTTTCTAGCTGCACTTTCCCCACTGGCTGAAGGTAATAGGATTTCCCAGTTTTCCCAACTGCTGCAGTAGAGGAGGCAGCAGCAGTCGTGGTTTGGGCATACACCATCCTTCAATGATTTCTTTCCCTCACTATATAATCCCATTTTCAGACACAGACACTGAATTTACCAACCTGAAAGGCAGCTTCTACCTCAGCGGAGAGGCTGAGTGAGCCCACACTGAGCACTACATTGTCTTCTGATTACAGGGAGGGAAGAAAACAGCAAAGGTGATGTGAGCCAGGGAGACCTGAAGCTGTTGTGTTTCAAAAGGAGACAGGAGGAAAACTACTTACAAAAGTCTCCAAGTGCCTAGGAAAACACAACAGATAACCACATCACAGAGACCAGTTTGTCACTCATGCTAAATGGAAGGGTAATTAGATGTTACTTTGTACAGTCACTGCTAAAACTACTGAGGTCAATGACAGGACTGAGAGGTAGCTGCAGGCAGAGATGGGACACTAATGATAAGCAGCAGCTGTGTATGTCTGTGTCAGGCAGAGAGAAACCCGCAGCAGAAGAGGCAACAGTGGTAGGGAGCATGTCCTGCGGCATAAATGGACACCAAAGCTTTTTGGCACGGGTTTCTCCAGGCAGAAAAATGCAAGAGACAGAGGAGTTCGGGGGGGGAAAAAAAGCCTCTGAAGAGAGGCATGTGTGGTACAAACACCTATGCTGTGGAAACAACTTCTCTTTCTGATAAAAACAGGACATGAGCTGAGCTCCAAGTGCTACCTATCCACTCTAAATACATAGCAACTCAATTGTAAGAGACAGGCTGTGCATAGAAATTGCATTTTTGGCCACCATTCAGCTATGCTGACAATGTATTTATTTGCACCGAAAAGAAAAACAAAATCAGATTTTTGGAACAGTTTAGCACTTTCTCCTCCCTGCAGTGATCCCATCTTCTGATAACCTAGCTGTGGGTTTTGTGCTCTAGAGCATTTTTTGGAGAAGCTGGTGCTGGCAGTGAGAGCAAACCGACCTGGAAGTGGGAATCTTTGCCCCCTTGTGGAGTGTTTTGATGCGAGCAACAAGAGAAAAAAAAAGAAGGTTAAGAAAAAAAAAAAGTGATACCAGGATAATTGCAGGGGAAATTGCTACACTAGAGAACTTGCACACTAAAAATGTATATCCCCAGAGAGTCAATACAAAAATATCCATTCTCATCTAAAACAGAATCAATGGGGAACTGGAAACAAACAAGCAGCATGGAAAGCTGTTGTGAGCATGTCCTTGGGGGAGGGAGTGAATCTGGGAAGTGCCTTGTCCTATGTATGGCTGCAAAGTTTTTTTTTACTAGTTTCTCTCTCTGCAATGTTGAAAAGTTCTCCTTAAAAACAGAGAGAAAGAGCAAAGCTGATCAGAAGATACACACAGGCTGAAAAATATAGCCCAGGAAAATCAAGCTCAAGGCAGAAAAATATTCTCAGACTGTCACAGGGACTAAAATGCTTCGCCCCAGCCAGGAGACACCCAACAGCCTGAACTTGGCCTTTTGGGAATGGAGGATGGGGGTTATAGCTAAAAATAGGGCTTGTTTGAGAAAGAGACAGCTGTTGGCAGCAAGTTGGGAATGTGTCTGGGCTTTGCAAAAGGATTTGACGTAACAAGAGTGGGCTCGTCACTGCACTGAAGCAGAAGAGGATGGGCACCTGAGCTCATGTCATTGCCAATGCAGCACAAGAAACAAAGAATGAGTATGGGTTAAGATCAGGCCAAGTGTACCCAGCCCGGATGCATGCTGGCCTCCAACTGCGGTTAATTTATTAACTGAGGAATGTTGGAAAGCAGTCCTCCCACATTCAGCAAAAGGAGCAGGAGAAGGGGTAGCATAAGTTCAGTCCAAGCCCCATCACCACATCGAGTTCAGGACAGATAGCCCACAGGCAAATGGTTCAGCTGGCAGTATGCACATTTGCCCAAGAGCTGCAAGTGCAGCAAACCATCCCTGGGACACTCCAGGGCAGGAGGCAGTGACACCATCCTCAAGCAGACTTGACTCCTCCTGCCAAGACAAGAGCAAGTGGAAGTCCTTCCCTGGCCAAGAGGGATGTACTCCTCTTGCCCCACAGAAGCCCTTCAACTAAATTGAGGAAGGAAGGGTTTAGCAATATCACTGCTTTTATGCTTTAGACCATGGCCTTGGCCATGTGAGCTTTGACACTGATGTAAATCCATCCCAGATAGCCCCCTTGAAGGTTTCTTCCTGGGCACAGGAGGGGTGTCCCGAGGCACTTTGCTCCAGGTTTCTGTGTTCAATCCCTGCACATCACTGATTCCTGGGAATGAAGAGGCAGTTGTATTGACTCTGCCACACTCTGCTCAGCTCCTCCAAGGTGCAGTCGGTCACCAAAGCTGCTGCACAATGCGGCAGTGTAACACATCACTGCTAATTGCCGACGCAGATGAGCCGGTGTGCAGGCAGGGGAAACGAGAGGCTCTGCTTTTTGTGAATCCCCTGCTTTAGAGACACAGCATCGTCTAGGGCTGTAGTAAAAATTATTAAAGGGACCCTAGAGCAAGGTGAGAGGGGTTCAGGAGAGGCACAGAGAGGAATCTGACTTCTTTCCCAGGGCTGACTGGTCCTCAAAGCAAACAGCAGGGAGAAATCTGCTGTTGCAGAGCTACACCTGTTTGCAAGCAGTCTCTTTGTTCAGCAAGGCAGGATTATCCTGAGATGGATTTAGATGCTGCTCAGCTTTTCATGGTGCATCACTGCCGACCAGGGAGGTGTCTGACACGGCAGGATCCTGCTTTACCTGACATGGTGCACATGCCAAAGCAGGAGCCTCCACATTTGCAAAAGACCGAGACTCACTGATGGAGCCTCATTTAATGGCAGAAGTTGGACCCCAGATTGAATGCAGACACTCCTGCTCTGATCGGGGGGGAAAAGTGCAGGCAGAGAAGAGCAATGTGCCAGATGAGTCTGTGTTTTACACATTCGCTTCTGTTCCACCAAAGACTGATCTCTGCTTACAGGAGACGCAATTGCACAGGGTCTGACATGCCTGTGATTTGTGAGGGAGCGCACCCCACACTTCTGCCTCTCAACATTAATGTGAGCTGACAATGGTAGAGGCCCGGGCTCACGTGACTTTAATCAGCACTGCCCTAAGCCATCAGAATCACATTAATTATTTCAGGGCTTGCTTTTTTGGATGAACAGAGAACTCATATCAAAAGCAGGAGCCTTCTGCTCAGCCCCTTCCTAAATCTCTTCCCCAGGTTTGCAGCAAGAGACTGTTGGTGAAGTTTCACACCATTTTACGACATGGCAGAGACCTCACTCACTCTCTCGCTCTGCTTCCCCAAAGCTACTGCAAGGGAATTCTTTTTCCCCCCTCCCTCTCAACAGATAACTGGAAACCTTTAAATATTCCATTTCCTTTAAAAATTCATTGAACATTTCTTTGCATATACAGAGCACATTAATTTCTTCCACAACATCACACATGGAGCTTTAATGATACTTTAGATTACGGCTTCCACGCTATTAGCCAACACGTCATCCACGTAACAGCTTTATATGGAAATAGCATCAGAAGGAACAACACTCTTCTCTCATTGTTTTGGGGTTTTTAAAATAAGAAAATCCACACCTGCAGCACAGCCCTGCTCAGTATGAAAATACCTCCAGAGCAACTACTCGGACAGCTAACTGTATTCCCCGGGAACTGTAATCATGCTCCGTTCATGCTTTGTCTCTCTTGAAAAAGTCTATGCTTTCCTATTCTGTTAATAATTCAGCTGAGGGTACTCAGTAAACTCCAGGAGTTAATGGAAAAGATTGGTGCCTATGAGCACCCAACAGGAATTGCTATCTGGCAAGAAGGTGGAGCCTCCCATCTTTCCAAAAGGAAACAATAGTGGGGTTTTTTTGGTAAGTTAAATGACAGAGAAGCTCAATCTGTCAGGGAAGAGGGTCTGTAAACCCAAGCCTTTATTTGCAAACGAGCCCCTCTTCTGTACTGCATTCCTCTTTCACCTCCCCATGCAGCAGGAGCCGTGCAAGGTAATCACGGCTGCAACAGAAAAGACAACTCAAAACAATCGAGACCCACAAAGAAAACAAACCGAACTCACGCCTCTCTCCTTCAAAGCAGACAAACAAGACAAAAATAGTAGCTGAAAAGTGCTTACCGACTTTGGGCTCTTCTTTGGGACCGGCAGTCCTGAAAAATGGCAACAAGGGAGAAAGAAATGTTAGCATCTAAACGTTACCTTCCCTTAAAGCAAAATCCCTAGGTGTATCACCCGAACGTAGCCATCTGCAGAGTTATGTCAGCTTTCCCTCTCGCATCGGAGTTACCAGTCTGTTCATATCGAATCAAAGCAGAGGGAGAGGGAGAGCGAGCGAGAGACGGGCGCGGGGGGGAGAGCTCTATCTGCATTAGCTATGCTGACTTGTGCTGCAGCAGCCGGGAGGCTGGGAGAGAAACCCACAGCCCTCCGGAACCCGGCGCTTGGGCAGAATAGCAAATGCTCCCCTGGCTTACAGGAGCGGGCTGGCCACGAAGCCGAGCCTCTCGCCTTTTGACGCGGGTAGCTCGGTGATTTTCTCGGACCAATCGCCGCGGCGCAGGGGAAACAGGTTGATTTTTTAAAAAGTGTTTCTCTAGAAATAGATTTGTTGAAAGGAAACCAAGGGGCTGGCAAAGGAAAACAAAAGCATGAGGAGGAAGAAGCTTCTATCCCTAAAAACGTGGATGCTACTGAGAGAACATGCCTTTTCCTTCCCCTCCAACCTAAGTGTCAATTTTCAAAGGCATAGATTTTATGTGATAGTTACAAATTCAGAGAGCTGAGGCTTGCAAACAGCACTGCAAATGCCCTAACCCTTGAGGTGGGATGCTAGGGAGGTTGGAGAAGGGGGAGCTTACACAGGTTGCAGTTTGATGAGAAGAAAGAAACAACTGGGAGCGCACCAGAGAAGATTTCCACACCCCCCCCCCCCCCTCCAAGGACAATTTTGCATTTTGGAGCAGCCTCTTACTTGCTCTGAGATGAGCAAGTAGGATTTCTATCGACTGCTTCTGCATATAGCCCAACTCCCAGCAGCAAAGGAGACACTTGTCATGGGGGTTTATCTACAACACAGGAAAAGCTCCTTCCTGGGAATTTTACCAGTCACCTGCCTTTTTCTCCACTGTTGGAGGAGAGGGAAGCTCCTGGTATTTTGCTCTGTGTAACACTCCAGAAAACAAACATAAACAAAAGCACAGATTACACTCCAATTTAAGTACTCAGTAATTCAGACATTTGAAATCTGCTTTTGTCTTTAGGATGTGATTTATGTGGCACTTATGCTGCATTATGTTTCCTGCTTTATGCATTTTGTTTGTGCTAAAACCCATGCCCTCCTCTAACTTTTACACAGAGGATAAAAAAAAAGTGAAGCAAGTGAATTACAAATCTGTCTAGGAAGAAGCTTATTGTAACGTAATTTGGGAGATGTTAGTTCTGAACAGGGAAGATCTACAATTAAAAATGATAAACAGAGCTCACTTTGCTGCCTGCTCACAGACTGGGATGCAAACTGCAGTGAGTATTTGAAATGAAATCTTATCAGCTTTTGAGGAATATCTGTGATCTGTGTGTCACTCTGATGCATTCCCAGCCAATAGCTGATACCCCTCCAGGCACTGTCTGATTGAGGGACAATGAAACATCAAAACTGTTTGAACTAAACAGTCAAGACTGCAGCTTTGGTTTCTGCTGACGGTGGCTGTGTTTGTACAGTACACTTAAAGAGGAAAGCACTAATAATGTCCATGGCGAGTCACATTTATAACAGGCATCGTTTACCACAGACAGAAACTCACAGAGATTCTCCCCCCTTCTCTCTCCCGTCTTCCACATGCATGCACACACATTTACTCTCCCTTTCTAAGAGATGCTCTCTCCTATTAAATCAATAGGTAGAACAGATTCCCATGCACCCTTAACTGACCAACATGGGCCAGAAAAAGTATTACAGCAATTTAAATGTTCCCTGAAAAAAAATTAAAATGAAGATGCAGCTGGGATGTTGGCTTAAATTGTAGCAGAATTCAGTTTTATTACATCACAAGCATTATATATAAAAAACATATTAAGTATGAACTACTGAACAAACCTTTCCTGCAATGCTTGTCATTAATTTTGGCTATTTAATCTTGGCTGTTGAAAAGCCATGGAAAACACATCAAGGTGAGTCCTTCAGAGGCTGGTGAACCTTACAGTGTCACTGCTCTGTGCCAGACTTTGCTGCAGAACAAGCAGTAATTGACTTTTTACCAAAATACCTGACTGCAGAACACATTAAGAAATGTTGGTATTTCTTCATGGGACAAGCTCATAGTCAGGAGAATAGTCTGGACATTTTCCTTGGAAAAATGTTAGCTATTCTTCTAAGTTCTCATTTTAAAACCCTTATTTTGTGACATAGCAGGCCAAATGAGAAAATGATAGGTACCATATGCAGTTTTCATGCTCAGATGGAGGAATGGACACAGTATTTAACAGCAATGAACATGAAGCACTTGAATAATCCCCACAAATCGTGAGAGGAGCGCTAGCAAGAAGCTTCTTGGAAGAACAATTGCCCAAACCCATGAGTTTAGGATGGTGACAACCATGAATTACTACATTCAACTTTTGATTACATTAACAATGTCCCACTATGTCCCTGCTCAAACCATGTCTTGGCTTCCTGTGCTAATCCTCCTGCCCCATTCTCTTCTGAAGCCTCACTAAGAGTTTTTCAGGTAAATGGGCCAAGCACAGACTTTATAGCCAGTTTGCATCTCTTTGGCATTATCCAACTTCTTAGTGGTTCCATTCCAATCTCTAATTTAGCTAGGAGAAGCCAAAAGGCTTCTCTGCTGCTCTGCCCTCAAGTCTGACAATGGAATTGTAACAGTATATATCAACACTGTTTGCAATATAATCCCTCTGTGGTTTAATATCTATGGAAATCACTAGTATGTGAAATGTGTCGTCTAATTGTGGGGGGTTTTGGGGGTGCAGGTCAGGGATAGTGGAAGAGTCATGCATCTAAATGGGTCTGGTATCATGACAGAGTTAACAGTGTTTTAAAACAAAGGAGCACATCTGGTAAACAATGTCACTATGACCCAAAACCTCTTGAATGGGCTCATTGTAGCTACTTACTAAATGTGCCTGGAATTAAATTAATTAGAAAGCACAAATTACTCTCCTCTAAATAACAATGTAATAAAGCAACTGCTTAATGAAAAATATCAGTGATCAGTGAGCAATCCATAAGCACAAATAAAGGGATCGTAATCACACGAAAGTCACCAACTCGTCAGCAAGGCAAGAAAGGCTTCATACAAGGTTAGTCAAAAATGAGTCAGATGCAGGGATCTAAATTAAACTAATTATCACAGAGATTATTACATTTATCTTAACAAAAACCTCTCTCTTCTCCCCAGTACTCCCTAAAGCTCTATGTACAGCTGGCTGCATCCATCTGCTCAACTATGTTTTGTAACATAAGGGAAAAAAATGCAAATCATTAAGCAAGTTTTGTACCATGACTTCAGCACTCTTAATGCCATTACCCATCAGGAGCAGCATTTCTATGGCATGAAACTGTGTTATACTAGGAGTGATGCAGTCCATGAAGTAAGGCCACAAGCCAGGTTGTTTCATATCATTTGGTATATGTTAACTTTACAGTCTTATGTGGTAAAACTTCTGGAGCTGGAAAGCAGTAAGTTCCCTATCCTTATCTTGATAAGATCATGGAATAACTCATGGGACAAAACGCTGATCCAACATTTGACTACAAATCAATATCATAGCCAGCACTTGACTCTAGTGTGAGCTCAGATGGCCACAAATGCTCAAAAATTACCTAGATGGACAACAGACATAACATGTCCTGTTCTACAGCCCTGTGTTTTACAGATCATGGATCAAAACTATCCAAAAGTTGAATCTGAAGGAAGACCTATCTCTGGGCACCACAGAAGACACTCAGTCAATCTATCCACACAGTTCAGTTATGCAAAGGTCAGTTGGCCTCCACCACAAGAAAATAACGTATATTTCAATGACATTTCAACTGAAGTTGGAACAATTCAGTGTCAGTTTGCACAACCCACCCATAGGACAAAGATACTTGCAATTGCTAAGAGTCAGTCTAGAAGGCAGACATATCATTTTACTTATTGCTTGTAACATTTGTCGCTACTGCTTAAAATTTTTCAGTTTGGGGATGTTTTTGCACACAAAAGGAAAGAATAGCTGTGTCTAGATCTTTACTTCTCATGATTACTTAACACTTCCAATCAGGAAACTCTGTAGACCATCCATATCCAACAGTAAAAAAGGCCATAGGTGAGCCTAGGTGAAAGGATTTACCCATTTGGTTTTGCCATTACATGGTCTGCAGCCCTTAAAGCACAACAGCTGAAAATTAGCAGGATATGGACAAAAGCACAAGAAAAGAAACATTTTAGACTGTGTCACAAGGTTAACATTAAATGTTCCTGCTTGGAAAAAAAGAAAATAAAATCAAAAGCTTTCCAAATAGTGCTGCTTACATTGTGCTGAATAAAACCCAAAGGCTGGATCAAAGAAAACAGACACTTATAAAGATGAGAGGTAAAGTACTGGAGTCAAGGGGTACACAACCATATCTGGTATTGCATATTGATCATTGCTTTCTGGGGGAAAAACAAGGAACTCTAAATAATCAACACTAATGGCCATTAGTGCTGCCAAGGGAGCAGGGGACAGGAGGTTGGTGGTGACACAGCAATCCCCTTGATTCTGTATTAATCCATTGTCATTTTCTACTAAAGGACAAATACTATCTAAAAAAATAGATGGAATTTGATCTTTTCCAATTGGAGAAAGAACAAGAAAACATAGAAAAGTAATTTGCAGGAAGGGAGGTGAGTCTGCAGGCTGGCAGAAGGAACACCATCAAGAAGAAAACCCCCGCCTTGTCCCTGCCCAACTTTTCTGCTCATCATCGTGACTTGCATAACAAGAATGTCACTGTATAGCAAAAAACATTAGCTATGCAATACAAGTGTTAAGTGAGAGAATAATTTAGGGATATAGTCCTGCCATAAATCACATTTGGTAACTACCAACAGGGTGAAAAATGCCACATTTCTAATGCTAATGTTAAGAAAGCGATGATGTCAAGAGATCACCGTGGGCATTATTAACCCAAAGGCACTGGGAAAAAAACCACCATAATGAGGCATAGCATGTTATTATCATTAACAAGAATTTCAGTTCTAGATGCTCTAAAGCTGTTAAACTGTATTACCTTCAATTATTCATTCTTGGTCTTAGGATGCTAAAGAATTCTTTGTAATTGAAGTCTCAGTCCTATTTTCTGAATCTCAAACCAAAATCAATTTTAGAAGCAATAAAGAAGATATAGGCTAATAAAATCTCCTTAATTACTAAGAAAAGCTAAATTTAACTAGGTAGTAAGATACATATGGTGATGCCAAGACAGTAAAATAATAAAGAGATTGAGATTTAATGTGACAATTACCCATCTAACCTATGGCTGAAAGCCTGTCAGCAGTTCTAATATTTTTATTTTGAAGTTCATTAAATGAAGAGTTTTTCCTAAAGCTTGAGCTGTTGGGAGTCATATGCTTAAATGAAAAATTCTGTTAATATTTAAACAAATATGTGCATAGACCTTAAATTTATGAAACCTCACAAAATCAAACTTAAACTGAAGTTAAGCACCAGAACTGCAAAGTAATTAGAAACCCCTGTGTACTTTTTACATAGATTATGTGTGTGCGTGTGCACACATGTATTATACATACATCTTTTTTCCTATGCATAAGTATACATGTGTAGATATGCATGAAGGCAACTCCCCTTTTCCACAAGCCCACAGAATCCATGTCTTGCGTGTTTTATTTCTAGAGCACATCTCACAATTTTTGGGGCAATTTTGAAGACATCCAGTCCCAACCCTGGTCTCCTCAGCTGACTGCCCCAAGGCATGGCCATGAAGGTATTGAAGGGGAGCAGCAGCTCAAGGCCAATCTCATGTGCCACTTCAATCTCAGCATGGATGACAGTGGCAGAGGAGAAACTAGATTTTGCTGTCGTCCCATCTGTATTTATCCTGCTCAGTGAGGGTGTTTGTCTTCCAACTTATCACAGCACTGTTATGAGATGTAAATCCACATGCTCAGACCTGCTGCTTATGGCAGATTCTCGTGTTTCATATTTGGAGAGCAGCCTGTACAAAGGGGATGTCTACAAATAGGGCCCTCTTGGCATTAGTTTGATGCCTACAAATAGAGCCCTCTTGGTATTAGTTTGAGGTTGCTATTAATAAATAACATCCCTTAATAAGATAAGGATAAGGATACAGTCAAAAGTTCTGGGGACTAACATTCACCTGCCACATCCCTAGTAATGTTATCTGCGTGGGCTCTCAGCCTCAGGGCCCTGGCCTGCTCCAAAACCCTTAGCCAGCTGTGTCATCTCCCTAAAGCTCAGTCTCCTCTATCACATCTGTCTGGGCTACAAGCTTTGCCCAGCCTCCGAAATCCAGCTCATGGTACATTGCAGGTCTTTTGGCACAAAAGACATGGCTTTAACTGGGTCTTAAAGCTGGTAAGTTTCAATTACTACCACTGCGACAAAAATAAGTCCATTTGAGCATGAAAAACATCCAATGAAAAAGAATAAACATCACATCCCTTATGGAGAATGAGGGAAAAACCCCATAATACAGAGACTGAGACATGAAGGGTAGATATTTAAACACTATCTCACAGTAAAACCATTGACTAGGCCATTATAAAGCCATCCTTCTTCCTGTTTTGCGCATCTGCTATTGCTTTTAATGACTCTCCAAACGTATTTAATTACAGTGATAAACAAAGACCTTTCTTGGATTTCTGATACATCATTAATTCTGTTATGACTGGTTATTATAATGCCAAATCAGGGCAGCAGCCACTGCACCTACCTGCATCCTGGCTGATAAAACCTCATTGTTTACAAGTACCTGTACACCAAAACACCACATGAGGAATGTAAAGGTGGGAGAAAAAACTGTTTGGAATAAAATCCTCCTTGCAGCTCAGCTCCAAGTCTGCTCCATTTCCTGCTGTGCAAATCCCTGTGAAGATGTGGGAGGTACATCTCTAGCTAAATCTGCCTTATCTAATGCACAGTATTAGGTTCTCCTGTGCCACCTTGTGTTACATCACATCACATTTGATATAAAGCAACACTGTGTGGGTTTGAGTTGCTCCATTTATACCACTTCAGCATTTAATACCAAAACCAAATCAAAACATAAGGGGAAGAAAAAAGACCAACTTTCAAACCCTCAAGCTAGAAAGAAAAGCCTTTAGGAAGAATTTCAGAGCTCTCATCTTTCATTTGCTAAGCAACCTCCTGTTTTGTTCTCATCTAAGAGCCTACTGCTTTCTGCAAGATAAGGTGCTTCATGCAATAAAACATTCTGATGGGAAGATTTCAGACATTTTTTTCCCCTTCCAGCATTCAGCAAATGCTTTAGTTCTCTCAGTGATTGTCAAGCAGATCTAGATTCCTTGTCACAGAAAGGCAGCCGTGCGCATAACGTGCACATCACCACTAGCGTGCTGTCAGCATGCAAGATTACACAAAACTAACATTATTTGGTTATTCTCAATATGTTAATTGTTCATCTCCTTAATCACTGAAGTACAGGGCTCCTCCTGGCCTTAACACATGCTTCGTGAAATATCTCACAATTTTAGGAAATTATCTCGGCCCTTGAAATGAATGCAAAACAGGGAACAAAATGCCAAGCAATGAATCAGCACCTGTTCTATCGTATTTTACCCTTCCAAGTGACTCTGGAGCTCAGACGACACATGTATCTGGGGGACACAAGCTATAGCATACATAGGCCACGCTGCCACAAAAATGCAGGGCAATTGATGTAAAACTAATGCTGACCCAAAAAGCAGATTTCACAGGCATCTCTTCATTTGCTTACTCATTTTTAGAAGAGAATCAGTGCAAATGGAGTTAATGAAGGGTAGCTGAGGGGAAAACACTTGTGCCTCAAATGACTGACAGATTAGTGTCAGCACTTTGTATATATCACACCAGCAAGAGCTGGAAATTCTGCAGGCAATTAAAATGTCCACATGCCAGCGATGCCAATTCTCATTTATTATCAGAACTGTAATATTACAAAGCTGTTGGTTTGGGAACCAGGTACTCATAAGACAAAGTGCTTTGTTTGGAGTGTCTTAGCCTCACAGGGTTTAGGAAAGGCAATTGGTTATTGATACTAGAGGGCTGAAATAAAGACTGAAAGATCTTGGATGTGGTATTTTTATATCTGGAATTTTGGGAGCTTAACGTAGGATTTTTAAGCACTTCGGCTTTTTGAGGGTGATATTTGAATTTGCCATTTACTATTTCAACTGGATGCCTTGCATTGAGAAACTCCAGCACATCCTGGTAGTAGTAATTAATTGGTTCCCGCAAATGCATTATTTGTAGGAACATTAGTAACGCACATCCAAGTATCTGGTGTCTGAACAAGCTACCGGCAATTACCCTTTGTGGCTGCAGGCAGTTGTAAGCATCCAAAACCTTGGTGAAACCCTGCTGCCTCCTGGAGTCTAACGGGAGCCTTGCCGTGGACATTCAGCACCCAAATTTTCCCCTTCATGTTTCTGGTAAGCAGAGTTATCTCAAACCTTGCAAATTCACATCATCAAAACCAGCAGCTAATGTCACTAAGATTAACACCTGTAAAGCACTTTGAAGGAGAAAAAACACTGTAATCCCCAAACATTACATTATTTATAAGACGACCTGATTTTAAATGTTAAGTTCGGCTTATTTTTATCACAAAGAGAAAACAAGTTCCTGCTAGCTTGCTTTACAAAACCAATTACCAGTGATCAGTGTATGGTGCTGCATAACAATACACAGCCTTGCCCTAAAAAAGTGTATCTAACACTCCAGAGCTGTTTAGAGGAAAATTAACTTACACAGTGGATTGAAATACATGCACATAAGCAATTCTAGGAAGAGATATGAACTTCAAACTGCTTATTACAAATATTAAAATAGCTAGCATTTCCTAATACTTCATCTTTTCCTGACTTCAACTGATTTTTGTACCTGCTCGTTGATATACTATGTACCTAATCAGAATAAGACTGTAAGAGAACAGTAAATGTAACATTGAACTTGCTTTAAAGTCTCATCAGCTTTTTTTTTTTCTTTTGGTCTGGTTAGAATATAATTCCATTTAACAGAGAGAAGAGAATAACAGCTTGGTTGGTTGGAAAAGAAAGTGCAGCTATTCTCAACTAAATGTTCCCTCAGATCTGCTCCTTCCCCACATATAAGCCGTAAGTTTCAGTAACGTATTTTTACCAGGATTGTCTAATCTCAGCAAATGGAAAAGTAACATGGCAAACATTTTCAAGTCATTTCATTTCATTTCTAATGCAGTTTATAGATCAACTTACAAACTTTACTAATCTGATTCCCTCCTTGCCAGGCAAATCTCTCTGAAGGAGAGAGTAACAAAAATAAACGGGAGGAAACAATTTATCACAGATCTTTAAATGCCAAATGAGATTCCTAGCTTAATCAGGAAATCCATAACTCTGGAATTACCCAAGTAATAACCCTGGAATACAAAGTAATCAACCTGAAAAAAGAAATCTTGGCATTGTGCATGGATGTGTTTTTCTTTAAGCATACTACAGTTCTGATTTTTTAAAATATCATTTACTAACTAGTGAGGGATGCCTATGAGCTATCCAAAAAACATTCACCCACCTGTTATCTCTGGACGGTATTATTTGTTCTATAATATCAAGTATTTTTTCAGTGTACAGCTCAAAGTAACCTGAATGATAAACTCTTGAGAGATTCAACAGGTTTGATGGCAGATCCCTGAGTAGAAGGTACTGAGTGCTCTGGTAGCTGGTGGTGGTTGTCAGAAGGTAAGGTGAGGAAAAAAGGAGCACTGAATTGGGATTTTCAAAAAATGAAGTGGTTATTTGAACACCCTAGAGGAAGACAGAGAGGAATTAGATGTGCTACTGCTCTGGGTGAGGGAAGAAGCTGCAACAACATGGTGAGCTGGAGAGTAGAGTAAGGAAACCAGCCATAAAGGTGGCCTGCTGCAGTACCAGCAGCTCTGTGCTCAGTGAGACGAGGCTCAGAGGGGTTCCAGCCGATCCAAACACAGACAAAGATCTCAATATAATGCTCTGCTCCCTCTGTGTTAGGAACTGAAAACACTACTGGAAATAGTGAACTTTTCTTCCCTCTCCAGAAGCTTTGGCACAGGCAAACGTGCACTGTGGTAACGGTCAGACGATTCCCAGGTTGTGATTTTTGTTCTAAATGCAGTTTGGACTCAATTTTTCCTCTAATTCAGCAGCTGCTAAGACAGTTTGAAATTTTCTGGCAGCTAGATGCTTAAGTGGCATGACTTTCAACTCACTCTTCACTGCAAGCCTAAAGGGCAAATAGAAGTGAGTGGCTTGTTCAAAAGAGTTCAAGTCTGCACTGAATAGCTGATTGCAGCTCTAATTACCATGCCTTTACATCATCAAGGATAGCAACTGAAAAGAAGCTCTAATTCCAACACTGAGATACTGGGTTTTTTTTTGTTATTTGGCTCTTACCACTAAATGATCCATTTCCAACACTTCTGCTAAGGACAGGAAGGTAAATGTTAATTTCTGCAGGGTGGAGAGGATCTTGACAAACAAGTACAAAGACAATATTTTTGCTTATAAAATTCAGACTGACAGGTGTTTTGTGGTGGGGCAGAAAGGAAGGAATAGTGAGGAGACGTGCAGTGACTACCTGCAGCAGTAACCGATTTCCCTCAGCTCAGCTATTTAATGCTCAATGCCACTGCTCATTGATGCCTCAGCATTGTATCTTGCCACTCTAGATCTCAAAGAGCAATCTGATTTCAATTACACTGTTATAATATGCTTGCAATTATAAGTTGTTATGACATATTGTTTGCAAAGTTTTCCCACTGTGTCTAAAGGATCTTGTCATTTTCTCTACCCTGGCTGAGAGGACTCTGAAGCTGCAGCAAGCAGGGTAAAGAAAAAAAACCACATCTTTGTGTTACTCTGCAATGTTTCTTCAGCATGGAAACAAGAAAAATAGACAGAGAAAAAAGATGTCCTTCCATTTTAGGCTAAAGAGATAGCCTTCAAGTCCAGGGCAGTTAACTCTAGCACAAAGAGAAAGAGTTAACTAATTCCTCTCCACAGGAACTGTTGGAGGTTAACTACCCTCATATGCCAAGAGTATCACCAGAACAGCAAGGGAAAGTCCATCTAGCTAAGTAGGCTTAATAGATGTATTGCTTCAGAGCATTGTAATTTTATTCCACTGCTGCATATCTTTATTGCGGTTATATGTATCACAAGGATCTTCTTAAGACCACTGAGACAAAGACCAAATGATCAGGATTGCTGGCACAGACCTCTGTCAACTTCCACCTACCTCATCATGCCCCACAAACACCTTCCATTTAATGGAACCACAAACAGCGAATTTACTACAAACTTAGCTTTTACATGGAGGGCAGACTCAAGACACTCACTGACAGGCATTTAGACAGGCAGATGTTGCATTGGTTCTTCTTCCCATAAAATGCATTCAGTTTTGAAACTCTAGCATATATATCATAGATTTTTCAGAAGATGGATTTCCATTCCCCAGTTTAATGTGAATTTGGCACTAGGGAAAGCTACTAGAAACTCCACTGATTTGCACATGACATGTGAGTGACATTTCACCTGCAAGCTTTTACTTTGATCTGGAGAAGTGGGAACACATCTTCAAGGGGATTACGTAGATCAGGCTCAAGGTTTGTGCTATTTTCAACCTTCCAGTGAACAAAGATGCTAGTGAGCTCTCTTTGGGAAAGCTTTGAAGGGAGATGTCCATTCAAACCTTCCTGAAAACTGCTCAGCTTAGTTCTTGTAACTGAGCACAAATTAGTCACAATATTTTTGGATGACCTGAAGATTGACTAAAATGGAAAAAAAGGGAGGGGTTGAAGGAAAAGAGAATCCTCTTTAATCTGACATAATTCAAAAAACACATCAATAAGACACATAAATTTGTTAGATGAAATAAGTGTTAGATGTTAGGCACTTAAAAAAATACAGCACAGTAGTTCTGCAGAATAACTTGTTCCGAAACAGCCTCCCAACTTATCCCAGTATAGACACAACCCTCAGAATAAAAGTCCCTTGGGAAGTAAGGAAATTACTCTGACAAAATGTTGCTTTATGAATAGAATCTGTGCAGAACAGAGAGGTATTTGAAAATTGCTTATTTCAGTTGATTACTGTGCATAGACAAGACTTCAATAACAAATGGATTTCAAGTGGCAAATATTATTACATTCTTTCTTTGCCTTTTTTTTTTTTGGAGAAAAGTACTTCATGTACTTGGTAGGTACAAGGTTAAAGAACCTTTTCAGCTACAAATATTCAACATAAATATTGCCTTTGTGGCATTATTAGCAATAATTCTTTCAGATAACTGAAATGTCTAATCACATTGTGCAGTGCAGGGACAAAACCCACATGCTTAATTCTGCATCTTGTAACCAGTAGCACTGGTTAACTTCGAGTTACACAGTCCTTGAAATAGTCCTGCTGGTTTACCAAGTGTCTCCTCTGCTGTAGCAGGCACCATGTTATATCCCCTCCAAACATGCTGAGCTGCACCCTTAAACAGCAAAGCCTTTATTCCTCCTCCAATGTCACTTACAGGCTCTAATGGGCTGGCACTTTCTTATTACCAGTTTAAATTACAGTCAAACAGCATCCAGTTGTTCTTCAGCCAACTCTTTGGTTCAAGTATCTTCTCTCTATCCTAACAGTTGGAGACAATAATTTTGTCCCCTCTGTCCCCTCACTTTGTGAAGTGAAAGCAGCTTTCCCAGTCTGCTCTGAATTCTGCCTCCCCTTGCAGTTTGCCCTTTATGAACCCCAAACCATGAGACATGCTTAGTGATCTTTATCCAGCACTATGGACAGATGAAACAGGAAAACAACAGTAATAGAATAATTAAGGCCTAGAGAAAGGAGGAGAAAGGGGAAAATTATGAAACTATGACATAGATAAAGCAAGTTTTCTACGAGGCTTCTGCAAAGCAAAATCTCCATGATCTGATATTTTCCTCTTCAAGTATTTATCCACCTGCTCCAATCTTGTTGCTCCTGCAAACAATTTTCAGGTGACAGGTGAGCAGCCAAGCACACAGAGAGGGTATTTCAGCTCCATCCTTCCTGCAATCATCCTGCTGCTGCTCCCTCCAAGGCATGGCAGAACTTGCCCTCTCCCAGAAGCCTGGGCTTTGGCTCAATACACTTCACAGTAAATATTTTACAGGCTGCTCTCAGCAGCTCTGGGTTTGCATTTTAACAATTAAATCTCACTGTTGGGAGTAGACTAGTAGCTTGGAGCAGGCAGAGCTTTCCCCATATATTACACACCTCTTTCTGATATTTTTCTGCCTGATTAGTAATCACTTCTGACAAATCCTTTTGATGGCTCTGAACAGCAGCCTCAGTGTTACAGGGATGCTTCACGCAAAGCCTGACTGAATGCAAATGTTAGGCTAATGCAAGGATGTCTGACAGCATCTGAGCATTTTCTTCACTGGACACCAGAGGGAGGAGGAGGAAAGGACAACTCACAGTGAAACTACAGAAGAACAGCTCCAAGAGCCCTGAAGAAGCTTATCAGACGCCAGAGCCAAATCCATTTCTGTAATCGGACCAAAATAAATAGCAGCACCTTGTCTGGGAATGGTACTTCTGATAAAAGACTTGGAAGGGGTAACACGAGGTAAGGTTCCAGGAGAAAGGACCCAAGTGCAGCAGTAGTGAGAGCTGGGAGCATTTTAAACCAGCTCCATCTTACAAGCTGTAAACAAACCAAATTGGTTTTGTTTCTGAGGCTACTACTGTCCCTGCCTTGCTTGGCTTCTGTGCAACAACTTGAACATCTTTTGGTTCATCTTTCTTCTGAATGTGAAGAAAACCCCATTTCAATGAATAACCACAGATCCGGACCACCACAGTTTGAGGCTTGTACCACGAAAGCGTGAAATTTATAACTGCAAGTGTTCTGTGCTGAGATGGAAATGTCAGGACCTAGAAGGAGGAGGCAGTTGAAGGAGATTGATATGGTACCTATCTAGGAAGGTGACAGCAAATCCTCAACATGGGGTTAGTATCTCGATTAAATTAAAAGAGAGAGATTCAGCAAGATTACCAGGGAACTATTTACTCTTAATAACTATGCTTTTTATTTCCTCATCAAATCTTTTCATTATGTCTTCAAGGCATAAGGAAGATTATTAAATGTCAGCCACAATTCAAATAATTAATGTATGGTGTTACTAGATATATAGGTGCTCTCCAGGAGGATTAATAATAGCTGCTATTTTTCTTCCAACCATATTTTCTCCATGATACATATATTAATCATGAGAATGCAGTGCATTTTTTAAACCTCTCTAGTACTGCAAAGTCTTTAAGGAACCCACACTTTGAAAATTGGAGAATTCTTAATATATTCTGTTCTCTACTTTTTAATTTACTATCAAAACAGGAAAACACAGTAATTACTTGGAATGGAAGGAGTATAAGAAAGGTAGTGCTTTCTCCAGAGCTCCTATTAATTGCAGAATCAATGTCCTCAGTTCCTTGAAACAGGTCTTCATAAACAACATATCAGACTTGGACATTCAGGAAGCATCTTGTTCCCCTGTTAAAACAGACTGGCTTTTGTTGCTAACTTACCACATTCTTACCACCACTTTAAAAAAGGCATCAGAAAAGCACTTTTATATCAAACACTCCTCTATGGGCTTGCTGGGAGCTGTGTTCAGTACCTGCTAGTCGGTTTAACTCTGCCTCTGCAGCGTGCGAGGCCCCGATGGGGATCCACAGACTAAAAGTGTGTTATATGAGGTAGGGTGTGCTACCTCAGATTCACTTACCATGTGCAGGGAAAGAGTTCCTGGGGATGGACTGATGCCATTACTTCCCATTCAGGCTCCCCTGTGGGCTGCAGACATACTGCCTGCCAGGCGGGTGGTGGCCTCTCAGCAATGTACCCAAAAAATGAGCTCAGCTCCAATTGCACAGCAAATAAACACGTCCAGCGATAACATTTCAATTGCTTACAATTTGGAGACGTTTAAACTCTCTCCTCTGCTCTCAACTGTATCCCAGGTGTGACTCTTCACTACATACCTGATTTTAAACACTGAAAATTACAGAATGTATTACCAGCCTTCTCCATTTCCCAAAACAGCTCAAGAAACGCCCAGGTTGTATTTAAAATAACTTTTACAAGCATGAGAGCAGGGATTGTTATATAAGTAAGGTGTAACCATACCACCCTACCAGAAGATGTGTGCAGTGTGTGTGCCCACAGGAACTACCTGCACGTTCCCTCCAGTACAACATCAAACAATAACTACTTTTAACCATCTACAGCGACAACTGCCAACTTGGGGTAGTTCCTACAACCTCAGAACACAAACCATTTCTCCAGGGAAGCTTAGGAGAGCGGGCCTTTCATGACACGCTTTTTAAAAAGAAAAGAACTCAAGAAGAAACCTTTTGAAAGCAGTTTTGAAGACCTACCTCCTCGCTGCACCAGCAACGTGACCTCGCTTCCCTTGGGACATTCAATCAGCATATCCACCACCTGGTTGTGAGTGAGGCTCTGCACATTCTTCTTATTGACTTCGACGATGAGGTCGCCCTCCTTCAGGCCGCGGCACCGTGGGCTGTCCACGATTTGTTTCACTCGTTGGCCACCCCCTCCGGGACTGTCTGCTATAGTAAACCCAAAGCCCATTGGCCCTTTCACTATATGCACAGTTATGAGTTCAGGTTGCGTTGCTATCGAAGAGGCCAAAGAGACGGTGTCATTGGGGTAACCATGGGGTCCATTAGAGGAGACCTCAGCTGGGCTGCTGGGCCTCGCTTCCTTTGTGCCATTCACTTTCCCTGTTTTACTGCTGTGGCTCGCTGGGGAGTCATAATTTTCTTGCCCGTTCACAATGATCGGCTCTTTGTCTAAAATGGCCACGGACGTGACCAGGCTGGTGTTGGGATCATCGGGGTCGAAGGGCAGGGGGTAACCTCGGCACAGTTCCAGGTCCACGCTGGCACCGATAGGGATGGACTGGAAGATTTTCACAACTTGAGCATGAGTGTGCCCAAGCACACAGGTATCGTTCACGCTGACTATGACATCCCCTGCAGAGGACAGAGAGACCAAACACATGTGAGGACTAGAGTCTGTGAGGTGATACACAGCATCCACAGGTGCCACAGGCAAACAGCAGCATTTAAGTAACTTTGCAAGGAAAAGGAGAGGGGAAACTCGGGCAAGAAAGAACTCTCCATACACAACGGATTTGCTGCACAAGCCTTTATGTACATCAACATTTTTGGAAGTGAAAATGGAACTGGCTCATGTAAACAATAATTAATTCAAATGATGGTAGGTGGCCCACGTAACAGCTATTCTGAAGTCTGTCTCTCGGCGTGACACACTGTGCTACACTGACACAATAGAAACAAATATGACAGCACATGAGAGTTATAACAGAAGATGCTCCAATACCCACTGCTCAAATATGCTGTCATATCTCAGATGTATTTTGGCCTGAAATCCAGGTATCAAGTTACAAATCCTTTTTTAACACTAGGAATGCAACATAGGGATGTTAATGTGATGCTCCACCTGTAAGGGAGGAGTTGTGACCTCAGGTGAATCCTAACATGATTTCATCATGCTGGACCTGACCTCTAGCAAAACACACCAGTCCTTGGCACTTCCACATGGGGAAATGCAAATTAGCCCATTCCTCTGCCCATTCCCTGGGCGCAGCTTTGGAGAGGGAGTGAGTGGCATGGCAGGTAGCAGTGATGTAGCCCTACAAAGGCATGGCAGCCATTGCCACAGCAGTAGCAGTAACCTGCAACCTGTGGGAACCCATAACTGCAGGTCAGCATGAAGAGGACAGGGGCTGACAGAGCCCCAGTTGGGTATTTTCACAGTTGCAGAGAAATTCCAGCAAATGAAGTGCCTTGCTGTAAGATTTTGAACATATCCCTCCATGTATCTCACTTCCCTGGCTTGCTGATGTGAAAACTGAATGTCTTTCCCCAAAAAGGGGACAAGGACTATAGTCCTTTATGAATTGTACATAAAAACAGCTGTGAAAACCAAGGCGATGGTAGTTTGACATAAAGCATCGGTACCTGTTTCCATTTTGCCATCCAGTGCTGCAGGGCCGTCAAGCACCAAACTTTTGATTTGGAGAAATTCATCCGGCTCATCCCCTCCGACGACAGTGAAGCCGAAACCCCTGCTGCTTTTCCTTAGCTTGGTGTGGATGAACTTTCCTTTCAACTCAGAAGGGTTTCGTGTAAAAAAGGGTTTTCCTGTGTAGGAAGTTTGGAAAATCTATAAACAGGCAGACAAAAGCGTTTGATCTGCTTTTCCTCTGCCTCTCCTAACACCTACACGACCAAACAGCGGTGTGCTGGGACGGGACTGCACTTCACTGCAGCATCCTCTCACCTCATCATACTCCACTCGTCTCCTTGGATCCAATCAATGCAGCAAAAGGAGTGAGCAAAAACCCCAAGTACCTGGCACTTTGTTAGCTGAGGCTGTGCACACCAAAGCCCCAAGGCTACAAAGGGGAAAACATGCTACTTTAAAGAATGGAATATATTACAGTTGGCAATGCTGGCTTAGGCATGTGTCTCATCTCTGATCTGAGGTGGTTCCAGCCATCCCAGAAAGAATGGAACGGGGCAAGACAAATACCCCCTACAGAAGACTGCAGCAAAGAGTTTCTGCAGAGAAAATATCATTATGTTTTTCACGATTTGGCTTTCTCCCAACCCACCGAGCAAAAAGCAGCTTCTGAGATGTGGCAAGACACCGCATAACCCTTGAGCGTAACCCGCCCAGCCCCACCATTGCTACCACCCTGTGACATTCTCCAGTAAAAAAGAGGAGGATGCTGATGCTGTTCTTCAGACACTGTTTGAAGTCCTTTCTCCTTCCTTTCTGCTCCTTGCCTGCTGTGGATGAAACACTGCTGTTGTGAAGTACAGATCAAAGAGCGGCCCGGGACCAGAGCGGCTGTGCTGGAGGGCTGGCAATGCTCTCCGGGAGCAGGGTTAAGAGGGAATGAGGTGCTCCAAAGACAAAAGCACATCCTTGCAAAGCATGTTGCACAGGCTCAGAAAAGGGATCATAGTTGCTGTACTTCACAGTGCCAACACTAAACACCTTTGCACTTTTAATTGTTTTTAATGCTTAGAGGGGAAAAGAGTGTGTCACTAAGCCCTCTGGTGACAGCTCCAGGATCAGCAGTGCCTATCACAGTCAGGAGAGCTGGCACACTGTCAAAAACCTCAGCAGCACTGTTGTGGGCCTCTGTTCAGAAATAAGACCTTAAAGGGAGTGAGGGAATTTGAGACTTGTAGTGGCATTTGACTGGGAAAAAACCCAGTATATTTGAAATTATTTATGAGGGGGCAGTGTGAGGACTTGCAGCCTTCTGCCTTCGAAGGGTGGCACAGGAACACAGTTATCTTGCACATTGAGGGCAGATGCTCTGCTTGGACTCCAAACTGGAAAAAAGCCATGACTATCTAAGTGCAGCCCAGTGTCTCAGGTAATGAACAGGGCTGAAAGGCAGCATGCAGCAGGGCTTGGTCCTCTGCTGATTTCTGATTCTCAAGACAAGCAGAACATACACAGGTTGCTGGTGTCTGCCTGTAAGTAGAGGGTGAACTTGCCCTGCAGTAAAAAAAGATGGCAGCACCACAGGCTATATCCTGCCTACAGCCTTTGAAAAAGGATCACGTTTTAAATGAGTTTATCTACAAAATCCCAGCTGGGAGAGTAGTACCAGAGGCACAAGGAGTTGTCATGGTACCTGTGTATACCATCAGCAATGTCATCAGTGGGAGAAGGCATAGGGCAGGGGGACAGGGGAGCTGGAAATAGTTACTGCAAATGGGGGGAAAGAGAGAGACAACAGGGAGCAGCATTGAGAAAGGAAGAGGAAGGAATGAAAGAGAGGAGGAGTCATCAGTGGGTACCAGGATGTGTCACTCAGAGTGGTGCTGGTAGACAGCTTAATGCTCTCCTGTAAGGATGCTGCACAGTTTTGGTGGCTGGCAGTCAGGAGCAAGTAGAGAGCTGAGTGAGGCTTCTAAAGCCCTCCCCTGCATGACAGGCCCTTTGCATTGCAATGCACAGATGCTTGGGCAGCCCTTGCTTCATTTTGACAGTGAATGTGAAATTCTGTCTGCCCACAGATGCAGACATGGGGTAAACACTGGCATGGCTTTTAAGTTAAAACATGATCAGTCTGTGTCTTAATCACAGTGCAATATAGTGAGAGGTGCTGCTCTTTGGGAGTGAAAGTTGACCTGTGACAACAGAAAGGAACCCCTGGACTAGATCTTAAACTCAGCAGAGTTTAGAATGTGTAAAAGCCTAATCCTTGCAATCCTTCTCTGTAGAGAAAGGTCATCTCCTGCCTGCACTTGCATTCACCTCAATTGCTGCTAAATCCCACTCATGTTCTGACTCATGTCTACCATATCTTTTTGAAGACTTGGAATGCTACAGAGAGTGCAGCTACAATCCTTTTATGATGCAAGCCATCTCATTTGCCTCTTGCATTTAGCAACAAATGTGGTCTCAAAACAACTAGTCTCAAAATTTATGGGAATGCAGATAAGCAGACACGTGTTCTGGTGTGTGACACTAGTCATGGAGATATTCTCTGTGCTAGTGGGCTAAGGGAATGTCATTGTCAGGACAAAAAGACTTGTTGTGCTTTTATAACTGGTTTATCAAGGTTGTTACCTTGCACCGATGCTTCCCGAACTGCCTCTTGGTTGTTTGAAACATGGTTTGCAGCAGCGGGTGGTGGGAGAGATGGACACTCCTCTGTCCATTCTAGAGAGGGCAGAGAGGGAAATGTTACTTGTTTCACAACAGCACTGTGAGCTCCTGCACATGCACACACTGGGAGTGTGGGGTTCAAGCAGAGGAGACATGAGAAGCAGAGCAAGAGAGGAAATGGGAGTCACAGAGAGAGGGAATAAAATGAATGGGATGTCCAAAAACCAGTTCTGGAGGTCTCTCTATGTCTGGGTCAATGGATCTGCCTGCTGTGACCCCTTATCTCACACTCAAACTTAGGACTTGATTTGCTTCTAAGTGGTCTCAACATTTATATGAAATTTATTCCCCAAGGCACTCATTACATCTAAGTAGAAGAGCTGATGTTGTGGGAAATAGGGCTGCAGGAGGAACGTTGAAGCCTAAATTATTTTGCCCTTGGATAATAACTATTGTGAAATAACTTGGTGTGAAAGTTATGAAGGTATCAAAAGAAACCCAAATACCAGAGGGCCCTCACTGCATTTGGGCTCCATTTAAAGAAAACAAATTATGGAAAAAAAAAAAGAGGCAAGAAAAAAAAAGGAAAAGGGGAAAAAAAGCATTTTAAAATAATGAAATTGCTTCAGATGCTAGAGCTTGACAACATCCAAAGGTCTTGGGTTAAGAAGTCTCTCATGCAGAAGGGTTTCCCTAATGCACATGTACTTCCAGTAATAAAAGACATTAAGATAAAATTCTCTGCCCTTTAATGGGGTGAAAATGACTATGTTTAAGTGGTTATATGGCTTCAATTTTCTCCTTTGCTGCATCGTAAGTGTAGGGCATATGCAACCTTTCCTACACATGTAGCCTTTAAACACTAAGGAAGGACAAACACATTGGTCCGTGGGCACGTTCCCTCATGGAAATCCCAACCATCCCGCCCTCGTCGGTGCCAACCTTCTGGTGGCTGTTGCTGTTGCTCAAGCTGTTTCTTCCTCTTTGCTTCAAGAACAGGGTTTTCATACTGTGTCTTTCGGTTGATGTGGCTGGAGATAAAAGAGAGCAATAAATTAGGAAACCCTTTATGTGACAAGCAGGAATGAAACAGCCAGACATGAAACTCCTTGGAGGAAAGGAATAAAATACCAAACAAATCCAACAACAATGTACATGGAACAAGGACCATCTAGTTATTCCAAAAAGCCTGTTTAGGAAAACAGTATTGATATGACATCTTGAGAAGGAATGGCTAATTCCTTCAAATACATTGAAGTAGTGATCTATCAGAGAAAAACGAGATTAAAGCAGAAATAGTGCTCTGTCTCATCATGTTCTAAAAGACAGGCCCATATCATCCCAGCTTTAACCAGATTCCCAGAGGTGCAGTCATCCCCTGGTTCACTGAAGTTAAGAAAACCAAAGAAAACCCAAGCAGCAACAGATAACATATCTGCCAGCTATCTGATCGATGCACACTATTAACAGGGTGTCATAAAAATATCTGTGGGGGGACAGGCTAGGACTTGAAAAGTTCGGCTTCAGATGGATTAAAACATATTCAGAATTAGCCATCAGCAAATAATCCTCATGGAAACCAGCATTTGGTGAAACTTCAGCTGTCCTCCTCAGAGGGCCATGAGGCAGCTTTTGACCTGGATGAGATGTTTAGAGACAGTACTTATCAATCTCAGGAAAAGAATAACAAAAAGGCAGCCCAGCCCCAGCCATGGCAGACAAGGAGGGCACTCTGCAGAGGATCAACTAGCTCATGAAATCAAACCATGAAACCCACCCACGGATGCCAGGGTAGTGGGGGCAGGTCTGGGGATTCTTTGCAGTTGTGTTGAAGATCAACTTATCCATAGTGATTTTGTTACAGCAGAGGAGCAGGAGGACTTTTGAAAATTATATTAGTTGAAAGCTCATCTTCATGTTCAAAGCCAAGTTTACTGTTAAAAGTTGCTATTTTATTGTCTCTCATCACATGAGCCTTTATAAAAAAAAACAATCCCAAATGAACAAACAATTGCGTTTTCAAGTAATTATGATGGAACTATTCTAAAACACAATTGTATATAGTTATGTTCAGATTTTTTCCTGCTAAAGATCAATATTAGATAGCTGGCAAAATACTGAAATAATCAAATAACAAAAAATGAAGTTAATGAGTTCTGCAAAAGATTTCCCAGCTCAAGGTAACTTCAGAAAGCTAAGAAATAATGATAACTGCTTTAAAAACGATATAAACTTTACAGTTGTTTCTCAATAAAAACTAGTGTGCCATAATAGAGTGCCTGAATTGGAAGGGACAGACATAAGTGCTCAAATTATAATCATCTTGCTAGCTTAAAGACAGTAAGTAACATAAACTCCTGTCTCGTTGCTGTCACTTTTAAATTTAATTTCGTCACTAAGGAATGCCACAAAACTAATGGGCATGTGGATATAAAATGACAGGAAAAAATGCTGTAAAGACCTCTTGGCATGGCATTTAATAGCTGAAAAATATTCTTGATGTCTTTGGTAAATAAATGTCAAGCCTTAATTACACAGTTTGATAACCTTGTTTCCCTAGGCACAGATGGTAGGGTCAGAAATGAGCCAAAGCAGACAGAAACTGTATTCCATGTCTATTCTGAGGGTGATCATAAGCCATCCTACTAGATAGGAGTATACACATAATTAAAAATTCATTTTATGGGGTCAGTGATGAAACAAAACTCAGCTCTCTGGTTTCCCAGGAGAGCAATGTGACATCCAGATAAAGAAGAAGCTGTTCTAACTCCGGAGAGACTCCCATTAAACCTGTAATTTTATTCACAATGCCACAGCCTGATGCAGGAACCTTTGCCATGGCTGTTTGGTCACAGAGATTCATCCTTTCCTCCTTTTGAGTGTCTCCTGGCTTGTAACTGGATTGGTGTTCTGCTTTGCACACTCATATTTTGATCATGGCACTACACGAAGGGGATCAAACTCAGTTAATTGTTAATGTTCTCTGGATAAAAGCACTTTGTGAGGTGCTGGGGCTCCTGCACACCACAAGCTCAGGGTGCTCCTGTCTCCCCTGAGCTCACTCCCACCTCAGGATGCTGTTGCCAGAGTCTACCAGAAGACGGGGAACAGTAAGGCAGGGCTGCCCTCTCCCAGTCCCTATAGCAGCCCCCAGTCTGTAAGGGGCCAGGGTCTCCTCCTCCTGAGATGCTACCAACAAAGCACACAGACTGCTGAGGAGGAAAGCCTGGAAAGCCTTCCTGTACCTGACAAGTCACACCAGAACCAGAAAGCAGTACTTACTCTACATAGTAGACACCATATACAGGATCTTCAATTTTCTCCCAACCAGCAGGCAACTCTGGAAATAGAAAAAGCATTACTGAAGCCTCCCATGCATTTGTGTTTTTGACAGACAGCTTCTCCTGCTCAGTGTGCAAAACTGATCAGCAGATCAGACTTTGTTTTGAACACTTCAGAACGACCACAGCCTCATTTTAAAGGCTGGCATAGCACAGCACTAACGTCAGAGCCAGTCCTACCAGTGCTGCTTCACAAATCCGTGGGAAGACTCCCATGCCAGTCAACTTTAGATTTTCCTTTTGCATTAAAAGAACAAATTATCAATAAATTTCCCTTCTGGGAGTGCCTCAAGTACCCTCCTGGGTTCACCATTATTGGTAGAGTGGCCTTGGATGGAACACTGCAGTGAAAGTCGATGCAGGTCAGAGGCATTTCAACACCAGCCTATGAAGATAAGCAAGATTATGGGAAGCAATAATAGCACAGCAAAAGGGAAATCACCTTCATCTCCTGTACCAGGGCTGAGCCACTTGTGCTCACGACTGATGAGAAAAGGGGTATTTTTCACTCCTTTCTTAGGGATTTACACTGCTTCACTCAGCTGTGAGCCCAACACAAGAGCGTATCTTGAATCAGGACAAAGTGAATTCAACATTTGGCATATGGAAACCATCCAAGCAGGGCTGGCACACACAGGTGTATCTCACTGCACAGAGCTTAATGTAAAAACACATATTGCCATAACCACATGGAACGGAGATTTCCTTTTTTAATCAGCATAATTAACAAAAAACAGTTCTGAAGATGAAATTAACATTTGGAAATGTATCCACTTTTGTTCTTGTTCATTTTCTAGACTGCACATAGTACTTCAACCATAATTAGTGAGTATAATAAAATCACTTCAACATCCAACTGAGAGTTATTAAGGCTGTATGTATTCCTTAAGGACCTGATCCTTGTCCCACTCATTTAAACACAATGTTCCTATTGTCTGTGAGTTCCTGAAATAATCATCCTATTAACAATACAAAGTGGTGTGTTTGTGTAATACTGTGATTCAGCTTGAAAGAAGGCTCCACCGTGCTATGGACTAGGCAAGTGTGGTCCCACAGACTCTGCACGCATGTTTACACTTTTTAAAAGCCATTTTCAGATAACTCAAGTTCAAACACTCCATGCATGATAATTCCTCAAAATACAACACTAAATTGTCAAGACTAGGAGTAAATAACCTAGGTTTGTTTATTATCAAATGCAACAATTTATTGTCATTAATGATATCAAATGCTGAGTCAATACTATGAACAACAGGCAATAATTAGAATTAATGTAACTATCTTGTGAGTTTATAGATTTCTATCTTGTTGTCATAAGAAATATCTCCTGACTGGAGCTGAGCAGAATCTATACAAATACACACAGACTAATTACTCAAATTTTACATTTGTGTTCAGAATTGGGTGGAGATCAGATAAAGTGGATCTTCATGGCCTTTGCTCCATATGTCCCTTATTTGCAGATATAAAGGTAGGTTTTCCATTCTTACCATTATTTCATTCTTACTGGGTTTACCATCTTTGGATTCCTTGAGACATAAGCAATTAAATGCAAGCCAGTGCTAGCTTTTGGGCATGAAAATACTCCACAATTTTATCAGTAGATTGATCTGAAATTAACCCTTCAGAAACAGATATTCCTTCACATCACTCAAGTGTAAATGAGAAAAAGTTTGAAAGCCAAGGGTCAACTTTGGAAGTCTTTTTGCCAAGGGAACTCTTGGGTTTGTTACTCATACAGTGTGGGACTGGCTTAGAGAGTTGCAATGCAATTAAGACCCAGCATGGAATTGGGAACATCTCACATTGTGGAGCCATTCAATTCCCTGCACTAAGGTGGAAGCAAAATGGTAAAGAGACCAAGCTGGGGGTGGAAGGAAAATAATAAGTGAATGAGGGAAGGAAGAAATAATGCACAAATGCCTTAAAATGAGTTTCCTACAATTTTTCCTTGCAATTTTATTTTGAATATTTTGGACAATGAAGTGTTTTCTATTTTTAAACAATTTTTGTTCTTGTTACTTTTCTTCTACTCACAAAAAGATTTGATACTAAAAATCTACTTTTTGTTTAAAGCATTCTCACAGAACGTCACAAAACCAGCACTTTCCTAACTCCAAAAATAGCAGCATGCCAAAAATATTTTTATTTTTCTACCGCTATAGCATTCCATTTAAGGAACACATCTCTACAATTGCAGAAAACACACAAAACTGCATCCTTTGTAACTTGTTGATCACATAGATGCACTTTCTGACTTCTGAAAGCCTCTGAAAGTTCTCTGAAGCAAAAAGCAATATTCTTCGTAGCCATGTTGCACAGCCTACCTTCTCAGGGGCTTTAAATTATTCATCTCCCTTCTCTGTCTCTCCTGCCAAACTGAAGATGACCAAGGGCATTAGATTTTAGCACAAATATGAGATTTCCAAAAGCATTTTGCATCATTAGGAGCCTGAGTGAGCCATATGGTTTTTATTTTGGTCATCCTCACAGCACACTGCAGTCTCAGAGCATTTGTCAGCAGGTAAATTCAATGGACAAATATCCAATTTTGCACTTTGAAGCCTGAGGTAGATACATGGACTCCTACTGAGATGCTCTTGTTTAGTATCTTACCCTGCAGAGGGGATAGATGGATTCCTAAAAAACAACTCCAACTACCAGGTATTTTAGTCACACCCATGTATCACTATAAAGGAGCTGGAGATGATCTCAGCATACTCAGCTCTTAGTGTCAAATTCGAATCTAAAAGATAATTTTTTTCTTTCCTTTCTTACAACCTTCTGATAAAAAGAAGTGTCCTACTACTCCATATTCAACTCACCTCTATGGAAAACAAGAAGTGCAAGCGCTTCAAGTAGGAATTTTCTTGGGTTTAGAACAGAAACTGTTGATAAACTAAGGAGGTAAATATCTGGTGCCAACTAGTTTGTACTACCCATGGTACGGTTAGTGAACAGGTCACATGTTTTCATGCTCCCTCCCCAGTGTTGCTGCAACCAATTGAGCCATTTGAACATGTCATTCTTTACACACCAACATTTGCAAATCTGAACAGCATATTGATGGGCTGTGAGCTTAATAAAGCTTATCTGCATTAAAACAAAGGGAACATCTCATGATGTTCCAGCAAAACATTTGTGTACCTAAGTGTCTGTGGAATTGGGGTTGGCCTTATCTATTAATGGGTTTCCCTCCATCTATTTTTATAGCTTTTCTGTCGCACTAGATAGATTCTGATATCAGACTGAAAGAAGGGAACATTTCCATTTCATTATTGCCTCTATATTTGCCTTTTTAAAACCTCTCTCTTATTTCAAGTCACCCTTTGTGAAGACCTTCATGAGAAAGCTTTGCAGGTTGTTGGTGTGCATCAGCCTACTTCTGATGTTACTTGGTCTGCTGCTCTTTATTCATATGAGCTACCCATAATGCTAATGTACCCCTGAAGTGATTGCATTCTTTAAATTACCATTTCTTTCAAATTCTTACACTAAAAGAAGTCAGGCCTCCAACATTATTCCAGGCATATTATCCAAAAGAACAGTTCCTGGAGTAGTGGTGAAAGTCCCCTCAATAGCTGCTGGCTGCTTACACTGTATCGGTTGCACAGAAGTAGGAAGTAGAACACAAGTCATTACAGAAACCAGAGGTTAATTCTCTGGTAATACAATCCTTCAGTACACAGAACTATAAACTGTAAATACAGTCTTTTTAAAAAGCAATAATGGACATAGTGGAAACAAAATCCTCTGCACCCTTATGCCTTTCAGCTTTCCAACTGCACTAGAGAATGGTTGAACAGAAATAACAACTACCTTCACCATCAATATAAACAGAATGAGCACCATGGAGATTAGATACTAAGACAGTATTCTTCACAAAAAGGTGCAGCAAATAAGAGAGTACCACACTACTGAAAATCATCACTTTCTAAAATCACCTACCGAGGCAAAATTTTCAGCTTTTTCATTCATAAGCTCACCAGAAGCATCTTAGCTACTTAAAACTTTACAAATCACACTCTGCTTTTCTTGTCTGTGAAAAAGCATCATTAACTACTTGATTTCAACTTTGACATCTCTAAGCTTTTTCCTGGAGTCAGTGATGTCAATGGGAAAGCTCCATACTTCTGCAGAGTCCAGGAAGAAGCACTTTCAAACCACCTTCAAAAGACTGAGGCCCTTCAGCTTACTTCAGGCTCTGAATCAGTAAGAAAAACACTGTGGATCTGAAGCTAGGGGAATTTTGATGCTTTGTGTGCTAGAGAAGTATTGCTGATAAATTAGGCTTGTTGAAAGAAAAAAAAAACAGATGCAAAATGATACAAAGAAGAAAGGAAGTAATTAAAGGCTTAAAAAGTCAAACATCAAAACGAGAGATGGATGATTTACCTAGTTCACTGTCCAGTTCCTCCGTGTGTACCCCTTCTTCTCCAAGGGAAGAGCAGGAAATGAGAAAAAAAAATTAAAAAGAAATTTTCAGAGACCAGCACCAAGCAAGAAATTCCCTACAGCAAACAGGAGAACCAGCACTAATTCTCTACAGATTGAGTCCGAGCTTTCCATTTACCATACTTCAGTGATCAGAATATTGATGGATCTGATGTAGATAACAAAAGAATTGGTTCCTGCATTCACAGACTATCTGTATCAATTAACCACTTCCATGCCACAGTCTGATATGGCAAAGTAATACATTTGTGTACAATGAAGCTTCTCCCTCAGATCTGCATGGTCCGACCTTTGCAATCCGTCCTGGAGACACACGGATCTGTCAGAAGGCCAGACCTGAATACTAATGAAAACATCTGAGAGGAAAACCTTGCATCTAAATAAGAAATAATGTAGCAAGGTTTTCAAGAAAGTACGTAAATTTATGTGTGTACAAGCTCCAATTGACTTCTCTGTAACTACTCAGATGATTTAAGATAGACATGAAGCAAAGTGCTGCATTTAACCAGAAGCACAGGCCCACAACCAAATGCCCAGATGAACTGGTAAGGCACACACAGGAATGCACCAGTTTTAGTGGGGCACCTGGGACAAAGATCATACAATTTTTCAAAGACACAAAGCCATCAATATTCCCTGTTGCTCCATTTATCATTATCTGCTCCATATGCATAAGTTAAAAGTGACACAGATGATTAAAGTACCGCTTAGCCTATAAATAATAATAATGCAGTCTGAAAGTGAATGATGATGACAAAACCAGAACAAAGATGGTAAAAACAATCTTGGACCTAAAACAGTAAAGTATAAGCCACATAAATGAATGATGGAAGCAAACAGAAGATGTAGTGTCACAGCATTGCTTTTGAACATTTAGACACCTACAAAGCACTTCCATGACCTGTTGCAATTTATTCTACCAAACCATGAGCGTGAAATATGAACCTCAATTTCCTTCCATAGCCTAAACAACTGGAAACGACCAAAAACTTGTTAGGGACACATACCCTGATGAAGAAAAAACACAAGGCAACTGAACCCAAACAAATCTGAAACGACATCTAACATTTATAAAAACCACAAACAGGATGGGATGAAGCCTGAAAACTCACGCACACACACAACGAACAGAACAGAGGAGCCCCACTGACTCCAGTGGAAATAAACCAACAGTGACCCTTGCCAAAAAAACGTCCAGCTTCTATAGTGCAGTAAAAATAGCCTTCTCTGTTCTTTGTGCTCACATTGTTTTCTGAAATATAATTACTCTTATGTGCAGAGCAAGAGCAGAGCAGCCAAACAAAACAGTGTGGTGTACTGCTGTACCTATGAAGCATCTGATTTAACTACTGAATGTTAAAAATATTCATTAATGAGCAACTCAGTGAATGAAGTGAGGTGGGGAAAGATGAAATTACCTGATTTTAATGATCTAGTAAACAAAAATAACCACTAGTCTGCAAAATTGTGAACTTAATTAAACACAAAAAATACCAGCTGAATGTTTCTAATCCCAGTAAAATATTCAAATGTCTGGTTTATAATTGCTAAGAGGACAAGAGACTTTCCCTTCTATGAGGAGACTTATGACAGTTGAACAGCGGAGCTCAGCCACCCCTCGTGGACTCGTCCTACCAGCTGCTCCTTGCCCTGGCTCAGAGTATGGGGCACACTGACCCACAGCAACATGTGCCACTTGTTAGCATCACCGGGGCTATCAGTGTAGTAGGAGACCACCTTCTGCAAGAGGAAAACTTATGCTGAGACTGAGCAATCTCCTCTTTAAATTGTCAGCAATGCTCAATTGCAAGAGGGAGGGAGCTATGCAGTCATACACTATCATTTAATTTTATTCCAGCTTTGATTACTCACTGACGCATCCATTTTTAGGTGCAGAGCAGGGCCTTTGTTAATCCAGCTCCCTCCACTTGCTCCTTGACAGACAATGCCTGTTGCTAAGGACCTGAAGCAAGCGGCAGCTTGGTGTGTTCATTTTTTGCCTGGGCTTTGCATATCCCTGTGGTTTTTGGGCAATGCTGCATTGGGCTCTAGGAAGTTGATGAACAGATTCATCACAGCAGCAAAGGCTGCACAGGAAAATTCTCACATCCTGCAACATCTCACACTTGAAAGAAAGCAGAAGCTGAAAAACTACATCTTTGAAAATAGTAACAGCAGTTCTGGAGGCCAGATTTTAACCCACCAGTAAAAAGAGATTGAGCTGATTCTTTTCCACAACAAAATTATCATTCTTACAGGGCTGACTCACAGCAGTAGGAGGTTAATCAGACTATGAAAACTAATTTTACAAGGACAGCACCAACACTGATGACATAAACCCTTTCATATTTAAGATATGTTTACCACGACAGAAACAATGCATTAGAATACCATCACCTTTCCTGGTCAGTAGACCAAAATTTCCACACAGGTTTTGTCAAACATTTAAGTTACTTTCATCATGATTCCCTTTTTCTTCCAGCATTTCCTAAAAGATGCAGGGAAAGAATCTCCTTTAGCAGTCTTGTGTTTGGCTGCTCTAAATTGGACAGTGGCTTGCATTTCCAACATCTCAAGGAATACAAAATCACACCAGTGTAAGTTTTCAGTGGCAAAAATCTACACTTTCAAAAGGAATTTTTTTTTTCAGCAGACATAACACTAAGTGAAGTGTCAGAATTTAACAACAGAAGTGAAGCAATTGAGTTATTTCTGCACAAACAAGAAAATACCATCACTCTGTTAATTCAGGTAAAGCAGGTGGTTGAAGCATAACACAGTGAAGCACACAGAGACTCAGTCACTCTCCTCCTAACACAGTGATCTCCAAGGAGCACGTTAGAAAGTTTCGGGCTTCATTCAGCATCAGTGACTGTTTAAATGCCTTTGCAAAAAGAGAGGCCTTTCACTTCTATGACCTCTTTGATCTCTATTCCATCATCTGCCATCTCAGCGGCTACTTTATATCCACAGACAGTGATTTTACAACATAACAGGTATTGTTTCTATGTGAAAAAAATCGAACTGACAAAGCTCTGAGCACAGGTTATTGGAAAGAGGGAAAAGGAAAGGAAGAAATCCACAGATCAAACACAATATTATTTCACTATTTTCAGCTTCTTACCATCATCTTCACATTCTTCTAGAGGCTTCTGCTGTTTGTTCAGGCACCGTGGATCTAACCAAGATGTTGTTTTTGTGTTATGGCTGGAAACCAAAAATGGAAATATGACCTTTGTTAATAAAGCAGAGCTGAAGTATCAGTGACATGAAAGTATATATCCTCTTTATTATTCAACAAACCTGAAGGCATACTTTGGGGCTTCAGAGAAAATGGCATTACAATCAGATGTTTTGCAAACCAGTCTAACAAATCATAGGAATCTTGGCATTGAAAACACAAAAGTGTAAAGTGAAAAGCAGCATTTCTGACTGGAAGGATGCATGTGAAAGCTGCAATATTATAATACTAATTTCCAAACTTTTGTCTTTGGTGGCTTGTTTCCTAATTCCAGGAGCTATCTCTGAACCATTTGCCTCCTGACAGAAAGACAGAAGTTTTTCTTTCTCCCTAAGCCATGCAGTAATCTTTGTTCCTACCAAATCCCTTTGACATTTGTCTAGATTTGACCCAAGAATTAGTCTAAACCAAAAGTTCCAGTGATTTTTTTTTTAATTACATGAACAAAAACGTTCTGTCAAAAATGTTCTGTCAAAGCCTTTGATGTAATTTGAATGGCTTTATTTTCAACTCTTCCTTTCTACAAGTCCCCTGACAGTATCACAACGTCAGTCCCAGCAGTGAGAAATCCATTGTAAACAAGTTTAAAACACATTCCTCTAGAAATTATTTTCCCTCATCATTTCATCTGCATACACAATCTTGTAATAAAGATTCCTTCTACAGCCTGATGCCATCTTAGACATAACCTGCAGAGATATCCTTCCAGTCCCTGAGGTATCATTTATCTAGCTTAGCCTTTAACACTGCTTAACTGTTTTAAGTTTCAATACCATAGTAATGCCATTTACTTCTCTATCAAGGTCTCAGAGAGGTTTACAAACTTAACTTCAGCCTCACAACAGTCTCAAGAAGCTGGAAATGCTGTAATGAGGTCTATGACTCCTGAGGAACTAACAACTGATCAGCAAACTTGTGCTTCACTGCAAGAAGAGGGGAATGCTCTGCTCCTAGGATTCAAGTATGTAAATAAAAGGTCCTTGTTTTACACATCCTATTACCCAGCCCTCCCGAGGCGGGATGAACAAATGTGTTTAATCCTTTTGTAGGCTTCAGAGCAATTAATTGCCAACCAGAAAAATGAATGGCAGAAATTCAGCAAGTCAGGCAAATTAACAGCAATAAAGCAGAGAGGTTCTGCCAACTCATAAATAAGAAAGTCTGTAGTCTAGCTGAGAAAGAGGGCAGTGGGAGGAGAGCAATAGAAGATCTGCATATTTCCTGCACCTTTGCCTCGCTAACCAAAGGCTCACAACAGTGGAGTTTGCTGAGGCACGGGAAATTTAGCTAAACACCTTTCAGATCATACACTCTGAGGGACAGGATTACCTGTAATGTGCATCAATCTACATGCATGATAATGAGGGAGTGGGATACTTTGGGTAATGAAAATCCCAATTAAAGCACCAGAGAAATGTATCTCAAGAGACAAATTGTTTCAGCTACAGTCCATCAGGAGCAGTTATCCAACACACAGCTCAGGCCCCACTGGCCCTGTGCCGGTGTGTGCAAACAGCTCAGATGCTCCATACTAACCCAGTGCTAAACCAGAGTTCTGTAGATGACAGACCAGATATCTGAGCAAGCCTAGGTCCACACAGCTCATTAGCTTTCTCTCTTAATTTGATACAAATTAGACTAAATTGTTTCTAGGCACAGGGTGTCCTTAGAATTAACAGAACTGCAGTCATTTGGTGCTGCATCCACAGTAATATATTCTTGCACAAAATCACCTCCTATGCATTTGTATCCTCAAAATGGTCAATCTGCATTGCAGGAAGGAAGCAGCTGATGTGCAAACAGATTTTCATGTCAGACATGCAGTTGTGGATGCAGGTTATGTTTGTCTACCATATGACACCATGGTCCTGAAAAAGGTCTAACAAACTATTGAAGATGCTAGAAGTTTGCTGGAACACATGTGCACTGAGTATACAGCAGTCACAGGGATGGGTTTGGGAGAAATTGGTGGCAGCAGCAGAACCCGTAGCTTAAGCACCTGTAAAGAATGACAGCAGGGGCCAACGTGGGGACAAAAAAGGGAAGAACTGGCTGTTGAGCAGCATTTAATGCTCATCATTTCCCCTCCTCTGGGGAGGAAAACAGCAGGCTGGATGGACTGTTACTCAGGCTGTGTTATGTACATTATAGCCAGAAAATACGTCAAAGAATGAGGCACCCTGAGGACATAATGAGGGGCAGAACACCGTGTTGGGGATAATGAACACATTTCAGTTTCATCTGATATGCAGCTGATGAGTATTTGCATTGTACCTTCTAGACTTTGGCTCACACTAGGGGGCTGCTAGAGCCTCCTCAGGTAATTGAGAGTGCCTTGGAAAATGGACTTTTTTACAGCAGCCCTCTCCCAGCTGGTGAAGAGCTGCTGCAGTGTTCTCAGTCCTCCCAGCTCCTCAGACCTTCTGTCACTCCTCTCTGATGCATTCCCCTGCCACTGCAGTCAAGAGAAAATCTCTGATGCAGTTTTCCTTGGCCCTATCCAAAAGTCGCCTTCTGATTATAGAGCAGGACTACTTACTACCCTAATCCAGTATAATTCTCTGGAGGAGCATTAGCAGAGGAGGGTCTTCTGTACTGACTGGTAACTGGCTTCTGGTACACAGAGGACTCTCAGTTTCCAAGATCGTGTTAAACAGACCATCAAATCCAAAATCAATTCCTCTCCTCCATCCTCTACTTAGGCCACGAAGGGCTTGAGTTTCAAGAGCTAATTGAATTTTAATGTCTAGCTAAACTCTGTGCAAGAAATCTCTTCCACTAACAGGTCACATTTTATATGTTACTCCCATCTCAATAAATCTAGACAAGCATAATTAGAGACTATTATTTATGGCATGAAAAAAATCAATATCATCATAAAACTGCTGACAGAACTGAGCTCTTAGGCAAAGACTGCAGAGCACAAGGTACTACTTTTGCAAACTTTCTCTGCCTACTCTGCACATAGCTCTGCCTTCTGCAAACCACTGGAGCATGTTAACACGTTTGGCCTATTTGCTCTGACAAGAGGACACACAAAGTCCATTCCCTGGCTCTGCTATTGCCTGAGTACAGGACCAGAGGAATTCTCTCTGCTGTATTATGCACAGAGGCAGGCTCCAGAAATGAAGTCTCAGCCCTTTCAATTAGGAGCTTTCATTCTACCCATGAAAACAACTGGCCCATATTTTATAAGTGTCTGTTGCTTTTGTAACTACCCTTATAAAACCAGCAATTCCTTCTGCCTTTGAACTCAGGAGTAACTTGGATGTTAATCCAATCAGGAAGTGCAGCCCCCTCTTCAGAAGCAGTAAAGAACTTACAGCTCTGCAATACACTAAATATTGAATACACACACATACACATACAAAATGCATCCATGGATGTTTACTTATACCCGGAGAGAAAGGAAGAGAGATGGAATCAGAACAACAAAAATGTGCTTTACTCTATAAAATAGACTTCTCCATTCTCGGTGTAGGCCATCTCCCAGTTTTCTGGCAGAGGACCTAGGTTGTCCTCAGCAGAAGGAGGTAGGTATTGAGGGAGGTTCTGAGATGGTTCCGTGGTGGGAACGTTGGTGTGGCTATCAATGGTGGACGGTGGGGCTGTCTCTCTGACGATATGCGTGTTGTGCTCGTCTTGGTCACCAGACTCTGCTGTAGAATAAACAAGCACAAAGAAAACTGAAATTCAGTCTTTTTATTCCTCTTCTCTGGGTTTATCCTTACAGTTTTTCTCTCCTTGTTTTTTAATTTGTAAGACACAGCAACAGATGAACTGAGGGCAGAGATTCTGCAGTCTTTTTGCCAGCAGGGATGAGCTTGCTTTGCCCACACACACTCTGCCAGCCAGACCCTTGCCAGCGTATATCAGAAGCTGTGATCAGCTACCGTGTTCTCTCTAATAGGCCCTGCTGAGGTACCAAAGCCTTCCAAGCTGGCTGTGGCCAGGGCTCACTGAAGTAGATGAGTTCAATGAGCTTCTGAGCAGGCTTACAGGTTTGCTCCTGCAGTGCCAATTGTGAGACAGGGATTAGGAGAATAAAATTTCCTGTCGGAAGAATGATCAAAAGGAGAGATTTTTACAAGTGCAGAAGTTAGCCAGAAGCTCAAAGTCAACAAGCTAATGATGAATGTCTTTAGTGCAGTGGGTTTTAATTTAAAAAGTAAAATAAATGTCAGAACTATATAATGTGTCTACACACTGCTGCTCACAAGTGCCTGTCCTAGCTGTCTGACAACATTTATTCCAGAGCTCATCACAGTATCCTTCCAGTCAAAGTCACTCAGGAGTATTTTATGATATATCTGGCTCTCCTCTCTCTAAGGAAACATTTCTGATGCTTTTATCCATGCAGTTTTGAGCTGTATCCGTGATACACTGCTGCTCATTCCCTTCATTCCTAATCACAGTAGATGCTCTCCACAAACCAGGTATGTGCCCCTAACTCCTTCACAGAGAGGTTTTGGCAACAACAGACAAATTCTAAAACTACCCTTGTGTCTACCAAAGGGTTTTTGTCTGGTTGGCTCTTGTAGGCATCGAAAATGTATGGCTGTTCTTCTAAATTACATGAGACCAGCAATCTCTAGTACACACAGCAGGCAATACACTCAGCGAAAGACACAGAGATCAGTGTCACACTCTACCAAGTCCTCAAACTGTGGGACTGAAAGGGCTTCACAGACAAGATGGGAGACCATGGACCTCCTCGACTCACAGCCCACAGTCTTGGCTTTTGGATGGACCATTAACTGCAGGTGTGTACTATTTCTAGACTGTGTGCTGTCATTACAAAAAGACAACATATTGAAAATAATAAACTGGAAAGAGAGGGAAGAAAAAGATCTAGACTATACCAGTACCCTCAGCTGTCTGCTTTCTAGCTTTCCTGGTGCTCGATATTTTTAGGTAGAGGCTGACAAGATAAAGAATGAATGAATCATCACCAGCTTAAGACTGTGAGTGTAAACATGCCAAAGTCTGGAAAACACAAGTCACCGAGAGGTCTTCTAGGGAAGCAGAAGCATTTTAATATAGCTAACACACATATGAAATAAGCATAAGGAATCACTTTGGTATATGAGAAATAACTCTTTTCTTGATTCTGTGCCCATTTAATGGAGGCAAGGGGCCAGGGTGTGATAACGTTGTGACAAATGAGCAGCATCTTCCAGTGTTTCATCTTGTGAAGGAAAACAAAGTAGAGAAATGATGCTCATGTTAGTTCAGGGGCACCAATCTGAGAAGGGCAGCAAGGAAGTCAAACAGCACCTCCCACCAGCTTCTTCCCAAAATCAGATCTTGTGACAAGGCCTGAGGTTACTGCCATGTCACAGCATGTGAGCAACTACACTCAGCACCCGGAGGGCTTAGGCCAATCAGGAGTGATTTGGGCTGGAAATAGGTAACGGCTAACAGCCAAACAGAGCACAGTCTTCAAAGCCATTTGAAAGGTGGCCCAGAGAGGGTCAAAAGGAAACCTCAGCCTAAATCTTTTTAAAGCTCTGTAGAGATGTCATAGCTGGGAATTTGGCCGGTAGGAATTAACACAATAGCTCCTACAACTCATCAGTAGCTGGGAAGGAAAACTGTCACAGTGGTAGGAAAGGACCAGGGGATAGAGGATCAAGTACCAGTTATATTGAGCACCCACAGCAAGTAGCTGTGAAGGGGTTGATGGTGTGGTTAACGGTGCTTGCTAAGTCCCTAGCTCAAAGGGAACTGGGAAGATGAATTCTGTGCTTGAAACTGAGCTGAGGAAGCCATGCTCTAGTGTTAACAAATAGTAAGATAGTGGAAATGGGAAAGAGCTCTGGTTTCTCAGAGCTTCACTAACATTCTGTTGATTTTTATGGAAAATCAACTGTTCTCCAACACTATTGCACTCTGGTTTTAGACTGCAAAAGCTTCCAGAGATCTTTAAGCCAACGTTCAACGGTAATCTGGGTGGGACTGAGGTCTGTGTTCAGCAGGACACTGCCTTCACAAAACAAAGAGTTTGCACTCATGCTTCAGATCTCATTTCCAGCAGCAAGCGGCCAGTAGCCCTCTATTTGCTGGAAAGTACCTTGGAGAAGAGCACCTAGCAATGTATTTAGGAAGAAGCAATAATTAATTTCAAATGTAATCCATTTCACACTGTTTATGACTCAAGCATAGCTCAACTCTTCCTTGAACCTTCTGTAACTAACAGATTTGAAGATTTCCCCCTTTTTTTCTCATCTGGCTCAATCCCACGAAGCCTTTTTAGAAGACACAACTATGTGTGTGATTCTCCACATCTGGACATTCAGGTGTTGTTGGCCAGTTCTCCATGGGACTGACAGCTTTGCAGGAAACTTATTAAAAACAAAATCTCAAAAAAGCCTCCCTCCAAAAACCCCCCTGATGCATCCTGACCGATGGACAGCGGTTTTTGGTTGTGTTTTACCTGTGAAGCTACTGCTCATTTCAGGTACATCATCCTCTTCCTCATTCTCTGTATGCACTATGCCAGCATTTTGCATATCATTGTAAGACTTGGTTCGCTTTGGAGTCGACTGTTTGGAGCCAGACTGCAGGTTTTGCAAAGCATCGGTGGAAGTCACTTTCCCACTGAGGGGCTGGCTGGGAGGCTTGGGCGTTCCATAATAGTTACCTAGGCAATAGAAACACATTTGCATGTTCAAAAGGGAATAGTTTATAGAAGCAAGATTTCTATTTTCTATTATTTTCAGTTCCATCAAAATCTGTCCATAAGTAAATAAATAAACCAGCACATGCTATTCCCATCTGAAGGTGGGGGAAGCATATTTCACCTATAGAGCAGACACAGAAATATTTCTTGCCTTTTCAGTCACTCGTGTTGAATCTCAAAGCAGAAGCAATGGTTGCATTGTTTAGGTGCACTGAGCGTACAAGTGCTAAAACAAAAAGCAGTGGTGGTGAATGGCAAAACTTTATCTCGTTACATCTGAATTTCAATTAGTAGCCTTTTTGCATGTGTGCACCCACACAATGCTGTGGCAGATCTGGAGTGAGCCCTGCAGCAAATAAAAAATTCATGACTGCTATCACCCAGAGAAGTGATGAAAGGCTCGATGGCCTGCTTTAATACACAGGTTCTTCTAGGGTGGATGTTGCATTTAAAAAGCAAAAACCTAGTTTCTCTCTAAAAGAAAAGTTTGTCAAAAAAAGAGAAAGGAAAAGGTACCACATAGCACTGCCTTCTTCAAAGAGGAAACTCAGCAGCTGGGTCAACTTGGGTAGAAGTGAACAACTAGACTTTAAAGCAAAAGTTGAAGGGACAAAGATGCGCCCATAGTTAGGCAAACACACAGTTCTCAGCAGTCATCACCAGGTGTGATGCAAGCAGGGCAAAGTGCTTGGGATGCTTCTATGGCAATGTCACAGTAGTGCCTAACTTGCCCTGAAACGCTCCAGAGGGATCTCAGGTCTGGAATTGGTTCCCACAGCACTGGGCATTGCAGGAATTCAGGCTTATTGCAAGGCATATCTTCTACTTTTTATACAATTATCTATTCAAAAGTTTTACATAAAACTCTACAAATTTTCCCCTTTCAATAATTATTATTAATTTTCATTTGCCACCTTCAGATTTCAAGGGTGAACTTAAAATTCCTCCCTATACTCTTTGGCATGACAAAATACAACAGACGCTCCCCCACAGAGCTTTGTATAAACCCCCGTGGAGTTGCACACATATAGCTTCGACTGTAGCAGCAGCAGAATATTCTTCTCTAAAATGCACATGTACATTTGATTACATTCTTCCCCTACCTCCATAGGCTATGAATAATCTGAAAGTCTTATTTTTCAATGTTTCAGTACATAATTACATTATATATTTAATATGCATTCCCCTGAAAGTGTACATGCCCCTTTATTATGCCTGTTACAGTAGATGACAGCCACACTCCAAAGGCACTTTGTAACCTCATCTGTGCTACAAAACTTTTTTTTCATGTATTTTTATACATATGCATGTGTGGTTTTGTTGCAGAAGCCAACAACATAATTCACACATCAAGATACGACACTGAGTTTAAAGGTAGCCGAGCAGCTCTGTGGTGACCTGCCCCACTGCTTACACAGCTCACCCAACATTTCACCCTGCTCAGCCATCACGTGCTTAAAAGTTCACAATGACATGTCATTTCTTCAGTTTGGAAGCACTAGTTGTTTATCCCAACTCCTGCTTCACTGACAGAACCGCCTTTCCCATTATATCATATAAGTCACAACCACAAAGCAGTGTATGTTGTCAGCTTTAGGGCAAGGCCCCAGGAATCATGTGTGTCCTAACACTTGCAGATCTCAACCTGCAACTCTAGAAGGTCTCTGGACACATCAGGAACAAAGGAGACTGGGAATCACCTTGGCTCAGGCTGGCAGGGTCCATTTGAGAAGATCACTCTGGACACACATTGTTATCTTTACCCTTGCTGCCTTCCAAGAGGAGAAAAGGTCTTTCTCACAGAGCTGAGGCTAGAGAAGTCAGCTAAGCTCCTATCCATGCTTTTACGGCTGAGTACTAGGACAGCAACACGTGCAGGTTTGTCTTAACAAGGTGTGTTCGAGCCTGTATACAACATCGTGGATTCAGCTCCATAGGAGCAGCAACACTCTGCAACGCTTTCATCTTCTGTTCATCACTTCAGAATCTTAAATGTATATTGATGCATAATTTATAGGGAGAGGAAATTACTTCTGGAAAGAGCCTCTAAAGGGGATGGAGGCTCCTCATGCAGGTTGCCGTCTCTGCTAGAGAAATGATTCTTATGCTCTAGATACTGCAGGGCTATTTTTTATAAAAAGAGGAGAAATGAGGGAGAGAGTGCAAAGGGAAAATACAAAGGTAGGTGGGCAGAAAAAGGACAACCTACCCTGCTGCCATCCTATCCTTTTCAGGATTTCTCCCAAAGAATGCTGCTACTTTGGGGGGAGGGGGTTGATTTTCATCTGTTTGTTTTCCAGACAAAATGTGTGTTTTCTAAGGCTGTTAACTGCTAAGCAGAGATCCATTGCGTTCCATATATGTGAGAACAGCTTTTCTTTATGGCACTGCACATCACTGTTTTTGCACAATTTATGTCAGCTCTGCTGGAAACGGTTAAGTCTTTTTGCTACGGGGGCAACTAAGCGGATGAAGTGGATACATAGACATTGCTAGTGGATTTTTGTTTCTCCTGGACAAGAATATAGCACAGATGTTACCAATCCTCCTCCAATTACAGACAATATATGATTATATCTTTGAGTTTTGCTCTTTTCAGTTCCTCTAGCAACAAGCAAGGCTAGAGCTTCCAGCAGCCCAAGGAGAGCTGCTCATTAGCAGAAAACCAGGCTTCCCTGAAGTATTTCAGATTTGCTTGCACCAAAATCATTAGTCACATTTCAAACCATCCATGGTTGTTGGTATTACTAAGTAATTCTGTTCTACCAAACACAGGGTGTTGTCTTAGAGGATCCCTACAAGTATATATGAACATATCCAGAGAGCAAACATGAATTTGAAACTGGGCATGGCTCTGTATGTGTTGCAGAATATGGGAAATGCAGGCATTGGGTCTGAACTTTTCTTTTTTCCTCCACAGGAGGCAGATTCAGCCTCAATATTCAAAAAAATCATAGCTCTTCCTTCAGATTCATACAAGGACATACAGGTTTGGAAAAAGCCCTCTAGCTCATGACAAAAAACTGCAAATGAAAGGTCCAACTCAGCTTTCAGGTGACATGGAAAATGAGGGAAATTAGAAATACTCTCATATCCACATGCTTGCTGAATGCAGACAGGCCTATTTCTCTTCTCTAAGGAGTTCTTTTTGAAGACGTGCTACGAGGGCCTGGGCATGGGAGCATACACACCATTATGAGAGACTGGCACTTAAAATTATCATCAAAAGTCATGTTTAATCCTAGAAATTAGAAAATATTTACTCTGTGACTCAGAAAGCCAAACATGCACCATTAACAACTGACAGTGAACAGCCCAGCGTGAGTTTTATAACACTCAGACTCGACATTATTTATGCAAATTGAATCTGTCAATGTTTATGAAAAAACATACATTTTAAAATATGCTTTAACAGTGCTTTGTGAGCCACTTGTAAGCCTAAAGAAGGGGCTAACTTCATAGCCAGTGTAATTTGTACTGAATAACCAATCAGCACTAATTATTAGCAGCATGTTACATGTGCATACACAAGCATCTGTCATCCCAGAGGATTCCCAAACCATTTTCTAAAGTCAGCACAGTAGTTATGGCAGGAGTCCCCGGGGTGCTCAGCTCCCCCAACAGCTCAGGTGATACTCTGCAAAACTTCTGAGGACCATGTCCTTACCATGATGTCTCAAGGCTGGAAACACACAGCCTGCCTCCCAAATGTAGGAGATTTCTTGATCTAGACAGTAGGAAAACCTTTACTTTTCTGTGAAAATGCCAGTTCTGAAGCAGCCAGCAGGGCAGAAACAGCACTTTCCCATGTCTGATTCCTCTGGGAACCAGGTGGTTACCCTCTTCTCAATCACATTTGGATCCTGCTTATGTAACTGAATTAACAGCTAATAACAATGCATTCACTCAGCAGATGCACATACCATTAACTCAATTCCTTGTCATCATCTTTCACTAACCCTTATTTTATTCAGTCTCTTGGTGATTAACACTTATTTAATCACAACCATAGTCTGATGGCAGCTTTTTGCAGCCAGTCATGACTTAAACCGAACCACTCTGGAGAGTGCATTAAAATAACAACGATAATGAAAAAAAAAAAAAAAAACCACCCAAACCATCATAGCTATTTGGAATGAATTGATTTCTTTTCATCTCTTTATCTCTAAGTGTCAGTAGCTAACACATTTTAGCAACCTAATTAGACTTTGGTAACAGCTAATCATAACAATAAGACAAGTTCACATCACCACAACACTTCTTCCTCTGCCAATTCAAGAGGTTATCATAATCAATGAAAGCAATGTATAGCAACTTCTATCCTGTCCTGCAGCTTATGAATTACAGCAATGCTGTCAGCCAAAATAACTTTCTATTTCAGTTTTAGAAAACTAATTTGTTGTATATTTCAAAACAACAGAACATGGGCAGTAAATTCCCAGATAAACTTAAGTCGTTCACGTGAATCTGAAGTGTCCTTCACAAAAATACACCAATTAGCTAGCCTTAAGTAAAGAACTATGAATCTAATCCACAGAAATGTTTGCCAATCATCACTCAATTCGAATACAGTTGAAAGGACTGTATTCATCCAAGATACAGTTTTTGGAACAGGTAGAAATGTACAAGAACAGAGACGTAAAAAGGTCTCAAGTGGAATGAATACAAAAGCAGGTATTTCACACTGCAGAGAGTGATGAGACTGTGGAGGCTCCTGGGGTGGAGAGAGGGTAGCAGAGTTGATGTGAAGAGGTGAAAGGCAGAGAAGCTGTGTGCAAAGTCAAGCACAAGCTTGAGCATTGATCCTAATGGTTCAACACCAGATGAACAATGTGGTTCCAAACTGTGTTTTTCAGTTACTTTGATATGCAGGCATTAGCTTTGCAGTAGCTACTCTCTTTTCTGGGGGAAGAGAATTTATTTTACTTTTCCCATGCAAACAGAATTCAGTATGGACGGCATTTTTCTCTCAGGGAAGGACTGAGCAGAGTTCTCACTGTTCTGCATTTACTGACATCTACTGTGACATATAATTTTGCAACTACAAAAATCCAAAGAAACTCAAAAGTCCTTGTGTAGCACAGAGGACCCTGTGTCCACAAGAAATGCACCTCATCTTCAAAGTTACCACTCTGTGTTACCAAGTACTCCATTAACTACTCATGTTTTAAAAAGCAGTTCATAGCTTACTGTATTGATGCAATTGGGTATTTTGCCAAAGAGGCTCAGAGATAAGCAGTAAATTAAGCAAGGACTTGACACAAAGACTTTAAATGTAATTATTCATGTAATTGTTTTCTTTTCTGAGATGCTGCTGGTCTTCTCAGTACTGTACAAGAACCAAACCAATTGACCCTTAATTTTAGCCAAAGAACTTATGCTCATCTGATCCAGCAAGAGTGCTTGTGTTTGATTAGAATGGGATGAATTGATTCCTGGGAGCAGAACTCTTGCTACAGTGTTTTGTCTGTTCTCTTCCCAGATCTCATTCTGCTACAGATTTCTACATTTAGATGACGGTTCTGGCTGCTGTCTGTGGGATTCACCTGGCTGCAACTGCACATTGATTAGCAACTGCCTTGAGGAAATTTGGAGTATCCAGGCAACTGAGAGGAGGCTGCAGAGACAGCATCTGGATCGGAAGCAAAACATAGGCAATGGAAGAGATCTCACAGAAATTCACTTGCAATATCTGCAAATCCAATTTGCTTTAAATAATAGATTCTGTGTCAGCTTTTGCAGTTATTAATGGTGAGGCTAACTCAAAGATCACTCTGGGCTTATAGGCAATGCCTTATGAGCAATGACAGCATAGCAGAGAGTCACCTACAAATCAAATCAGTCTCATTTACTCTGATTTTTCCTGTGTTGAGGTATCACTAGGTATTGCCACATGCTATTGTGTCCATGTGTTCATGTACAGCTGTGTCCAAGCACATTAAATGCATGGAAAATATCTAAAACAAAGCAAAGACACTTGAAATAACTCATAAGCAGTAAGACCTTGATAGCATGGGGCACGAGGCTGCTATGGAAGCTCAGGGTGTTTCCTAAGCTGTATTACAGCAAGTGTTATATCCACATGTAAAAAGATTTTAAACATTAGTAGAGAACATAAATGAGCATAGTATATATATATATATA
>WBNH01001140.1:179691-223985 GCA_013401255.1 Urocolius indicus
TATATATATAATACAGAGCACACAGGAGAAGCAGCTGGAACACATCCTGTCTAGCACAAGGCTATAAAAACCAAAAAACCAACATGTTAAGTCCCTGCAATATACAACTCTCATCCTTAAAAATACTGAAATATTTATATGCACACTTCCAGGATGAGGATGTGTCCCACCAATGTTTTGCTGACACAAAGTGTATATTGGAGCATGCTGTGCCTGGCTGCCTCCTGGCATAGAAGGGAGGCAGGCCCAGCTGCAAAGGAGTTGGGAAACACCAGGGAGGAGTAGTCAATGCTAGGAGACAGTCCCGAGCACATCCAGTACCAGGAAACAATACTAGAATGTGGCTGGCTGCCATCTATCAAAGGACTACTAGGGACAGCCTTCAACACATCAAGTAGCAGCTAGAGAGTAAACAATGCCTTAAAACAACCTGAAAAAAGGAAAAAGCAATTAATTCACTATGCTTTTTTTTTTTTGCCAGAGGTGTTCGGGGAACAACTTCGTCCTTCAAGGTTTGTGTTTTAAAATGCATCAAAACCTGCTAATGAACAATTTCAGACAGATCTCATATTGAAAAACATATTGAAATTGCACAGAGAGAAGCTGACCAGGAATGACACAGGAAATTCAAAACTAGTCAAAAATAACTATCAGATATTTGAATATTTGCTTTTAGAGAAAGATAGTTACTCAGCTACCCCTTTAGGTGTTTGTAGAATGAGGCATTGTTATCAGATGACACTTTGGCACACCTGCACTCATGCTTAAGGCTGATAATCTGTACAAACACAGGGATGTGCTGTCATTTTTCTTTACTGGAGGTTTGAAAAAATAACAACAACAATGGCAAAGAAAAAGCAAACAAAGTATAAAAGCCAAAATAAAGAAGGGGAATCTTTCTGCAGTGCCTAGATGTTAATACATTGTATTACAATACATTGTAATAATGCTAAAGGAGTTGTTATGATTTATTGAGTCAATCTGTAGTATGGAGACAGTAATAAGCGGATCTTATCTTATTAAGCAGAACATGTTGTTTCGCTGCATGGGCATCCCCAGCATCTGCCACCCTTGCTCACCCAACCTTCCTGTCATGCTTTGCATGCTCCAGACACAGCTCTCATTTCAAGATGTTACCAAATTGGTGAAACCCACAGGCTGCCAAATACCAGAAGAGTTGCAAAAAAAATCCAGCCATTTTGCTAAAGCAGCTGGGGGAGTGGGGGCTGCTGCAGAGAAACCCTTCAAGGAGAGCTAGCACATCAGACAAATTAGGCAAAAGGCATCTTGATTTGAAGCATGTTGCTGAATACACCTCTCTACTTCAGCTGAAATTCGAACAGCACTATTAAGGTAATTTATTACACTCATTAAGTCCCGCAATCAGAGACCCTGTCTACAGTAGCCAGTTTTATACACTTTGAAAACGTTAGCAGCTCACCCCATTACATCTTAGTCATGAGACTAATGCAGAATACTTATTACTTCGCTTGGCAATCACATAACACTTGTCCCGAGAATGAAAGATGATGTCTTGACAATAATACGCTATAATGTAATAACCCTTCACATGTTATAAAGTGCAGCACTTTTTCTTTTGAGGATCACTAAGTGCTGGGCAGGCATTCATTCATACAACCTCGCCAGACCCTGGGACACAGGCATCCCCATTCAAATCTTAGGCACCACACTAATGTCCCTGCGTGCCTCTGCACAGCACCTATCTCCACTGCTGCATTCAGCATAGCCCTCTGAAATACCATTGCTTCCACTCTCTCCCTCTTATTTGTAATAGTTGATAACTGCAGGCACAGGATAGCTGCTGAAATATTAACAAAGAAAAAACTAAGTGTTGTTTTAACATTCTCCAGGCCAGTAGCCTGAAGTATACAGCAGTTACCTGCTCTGCCCAGGGCCACTCTGCTGCCGGGGAAGAAACAGGAATAAAATCTAGAAGTCATGATTCTGCTCAGAGCAGCCCTCCCTTGGGGTCCCTGGGAGAGCCTGCAATTCAAATGCAGAAGTAATTGCTAAATAATTAGTAACCTACACAATTGCTTCCATCCGTCAGTATTTTATGCGCCGAAGGAGCAGTCAATAAATGCCTGAGATTACAATTATCATGATTTCCCAACCACCAGAAGGCTGACACAATGTGCAGTGTAAGATCCTTCCTTCCCAAAGAGTATTGTCAATGGGAATTACCAACTGTCTCGAGTGTGTTGTGTGCAGCTTCACCAGCCTGCACATGCTGCAAAAAGCACCAACACTCGAGGCACCATCACAGCTTCCAGGATTTCAGCCCCAGCTCCTGGAGCCACGTGTTCAGTGTGTAGCTTTCATTAGGGGCAAAAGAGAAGATTCTAGGCTTTATGGTTAAAAATCAGCACATTAAAACCTGAATTTATAACCTCAGGAAATAAGGCTTGCAAATGCCCTCTCCTACCTGCTCACAATTTTTAGAGCATTTTGGGTGCAGAGCCCATCAGGGACGTGACAGGTGACCAGAAAAGCAACTGCCATGCCTGCTCTGCATTCATCAAAAACTGCCCACAGAAACCTTTTTGCAGTACACCAGAAGAAATAATAATGGCATTATGCACCCAGCAGGTAGGCAACACCTTTTTTGTCCTATTTAGCTCCCAGTTTCTCTTTGCAATCAATTACAGTGCTTTCAAAACCCAGGTCGCTCTTTCAAAACCTGATACCCTTTCCTACTCCTTTATAGTTTCCAACTGTTCTCTTCTGCCTGTTCTTTATTCTTTCTAAATCAATAGTATCTGTGTCAGCATTAAAGTCCTGTGCATTACCTCCCTTCTGATGGCTCTGTGTTTTCTAAACTTACTCCTTAGAAGTTCTCTTCAGAAACTTACTAAACAGATGCTTGTGTTATGCCTTTTCCTGTAAGTATAATAGTTCCAATGATAGTGGCAGTATCCAGGTGGCTTTATGCCTTCAAGAGGCAAACAACCATCATCCAGTAATGCCAAACCTTTATTCTTCATCACTTGAATAAGACTTCCTCCACAGCTGCTGAAACAGGACAGACATCCATTTCTGTCACCGTCACATGCAGATATTTACAAATTAAGAGCTAGAAAGGACCTTGGGACCATCCTGGCCCTGAACCACCAGCCTGCTAGAGCCACATGAGCTTGTGGCTGCCAGGAACATGTAAGCTTCCCTATTCATCATCATTACACTCCAATCATAGCATCCCCTTCCTTCATCTCTAAGTTGCCTAATTACATTATAATCAAACACAACCCTATCATAGGACCATAGAATAGTAGGGGTTGCAACTGTTTGATCCCTACTCAGTGCAATAGGTAGCATTGTTAGTAATAAACGTAATGCATTAAATCTATTATGTCATTGTTTTTCAGAGAGAAATAGAAGATTATTTTCTCTGCTGAGTTCCATCTCTCTGGTTCAGAATAAGCTCTTGTTGGTAGGGTAAAAAATACAAACAACTTCATCACGGTGGTATGTTAATAAAACCAAGGACAATTAATTTTAAGACTTTAGCAATAAGGAAAAAAAGCTTGGTCATTAGAAGTCTAACTTTGTGATCTGGGGTTTTTTGGCAGATTTTTAATAGACAAAATTGTTGGTGATTGCAGCACTGAGTCTGAATCACACCACCTTCCAAGATCTAATCGAGATCAACACTGTCTTAATCAATATAGTTGTAAAATAAGATTTCCAAAAAAAGTACAACAAAGCCATTAAAGAAATCTCAGAAGGCAGCAAAATCATTTCTTGGAGCTGTGAGAGAAAAATGAATTTTATTTATTTCACATTACAATCAAATAGTAATGTGTCTCGATGCATATGTGCATACATGCATCATCATTATTTGCTTTATTCTTATTGATTTTTCCTTCCATGGGCCAGCTCTCCAGAACCACTATGCACCAGCATCACTGATGTCAACAGAGAAAGAGGCTTCTCAGCACTTCTGACAAATTATTCCTTTAAAGTTCAGACACTTCTATCACCCACGCCAATGAAATATGCATTAGATTTACGAGAAATCAACCTCATCTTCAGCAACTCAGGAGAACAAGCCATGAAATCTAAACAGTTTAGCTACCACTGCATACAATCATATAAGTAATGAAACAATCATGCTGTAACTGTCCCAGATGGGTACAGCATTTCCTCAAAACTAATTCCCAGCATGTCCCAGGAGTCAGCTTACAGACAGTTACCCATTTTGTCTTTCCAAGTGGAAAGGTCACAAGAAAATACGATCAGGAAGTAATGGCGAGGCTGTACAGCTGATCTATTTCGAGCACCATGACAAAGAAAACTAATTTAGTGTTATAATTAGAAACATGGAGGGGACAAAGCTCATTTTGGAGAAGTTCTGCTGCTGGAACGTTAGCACTGGCGCTGATGGAGCTAATGAGTTCAGAGAAGTGGAGGAGGGAAACTAAATGATACATTTGGCATCTTCTTGCAAACCAGATTTGACACTGCAATTGGCTGCAGTTGGGAATATGTGCAAGGTTTAAAGGTGACCTTACAAGGGAGTTTTTGAAGTAGATCAACAAACAGCATTTCAGGTCTTTGGGGTTTTTTTAGAGCTTGAAAACCAAAACCACGTTGTCATCTTCTCTGTTCGTATTTGACAACTACTTTTCAAAGACTATCAGCTATTTGTGTGCAGTTCATATTTTTTAATGTATTTTGTGTTTCTTAATAGCTGCAAGAATAAGGCTTTTTCAACTTCTTGTACCTACAGCAAGATCCATTTAAGTCCTTGCAAGTACACTGGAAAGACTCTCAAACCTGTAACACATTTCTTTTCATTATCTTTTCAAGAGTTACATTAAAATGTTCTCAGAGGGTGGGGGAAGAAAAAAAACCCACCCCAAAAGGAGTACTCAATTTAAAGGAGATATATATGAGAGGTTCAGTTACACAAACCCTATTATGTACCTAAATATGGCCAATTTGCTTTGCATTTTCTTGGAAGTCAAAGCTATCTTTTTGCTGCTTTTACCCTAGTGACACTTCAGTGCCCCTTGGCTGTCTCTGTGCTACTGTTTGTAAAGCTGTGCTGTAAAAAGGATCAACACAATGACCCAAGTTAGAAGTAATTATCTAGGAAGAGAAAAAAAAAAAGGCCAAAGGCAGTGCAGTGCATCATGTAGCTGCATAGTGAGACACAATTGGATGATGAAGGATGAATATTTAGGGAAGATGAAGAGAGACAGAAGGAGAGAGGAAAAAGAGAACAAGATGGGCCATAGCAGACACAAAGAAAAGATGCATTTTCATTCACTGCCAAGTTGACTTGCCTCAGTATTTCTTTACCAGCTTTCATATTGGATTTTTCTGGCCTGCTAATGTTAATCTTTTGAGGTGGTTGACTTGAAGGGAAAAAACAAAGGTGCAGCAATATTGGAATTCTCTGAGGGTACAGAGAGAAAAGGGAAGTAGAGCATAAGGTCCTGACTTGAGCTGGTTAACATGAGAGAGGGTGTTGCAAGTCTGGTGTCCTACCATGGTTACTTGAAGTGCTTTTGCACTGCCCATGGCTCCATACCTTCGTAAGTTCCTACTTCCAGAAGGGTTCCACTTCGCTCCAACTCCAGAAACTCTTCCACAGTCAGAAATTTATAGTCCACACCAGGCACTTCTCCTTCTCTTGGGGGGCGGGTTGTGCCTGAAAAGGAAAAACAACATGTTAATAGAGTCGTTTACTTATTGAGAATTAAAAGTAAATATATAAAGAGTAAATATAAAAAGTCAATAAATAAAGATCCAACACTATCTGTAAAATACAATTCAGTGAGCTAAACAGAGATCAGTGTCAAGAGTTCAGTTAGAAGGCTCCATATAAACAGGACAAGACATTGGACTGAGTTGACAGTACCAGTTGTTCCACCCAACAAACTTTTTGATATTGCCAGAAAAACACTCCAGCAAAGAAATCTCTCATACCACATACAGAAACACAGCTGGAAGTGTTTGGTATCTGGGAATATGCCAGCAATTACCCTCCTACCATTAGCATAGTGTGGTGGTTTAGGTCCATCTAGGAAGAAAGTACCACCATCAGCCACTCATGCACAGGGAAAAATACCAAGGCCCTTTTGGAACCTCCCAAGGACAAGGAGAGCTCAGTTGCCACTTATGGTACCCAGCAAAAAAGACAAGACTACTCAACTTGAGGAAGAAAATTAAACTTAATTCAATCATCCACCAACCAAACATGTAACAAACCAAAATATGCAACTGAAAACAATATAGAGTAGGGTGAAAAGATGAAAAAGCACAACCAGCTCCTGTAAGATCCCCTTTCACCTCACCCCTCCTCAGGCATCTGATCCCAGTGTTTTTTCTTCCTCCCTCACGAGCAGCACAGTGGCGAAGAGAATAGGAATTGTAGTCAGTCCTTTCTTGATGGCTCCCTGTCACTTATCTCACCTCAGGGCAAGTGACTCCTCACTGGGCCTCCCTGCTCCAGTGTGGGATCCCTCATGGGCCAGGCAGCCCTGCCCCAGCTGCTCTGATGGGCTCTCATCCTGAGGGCTGCAGAGCCAGGGGAACATTTGGGAGCTGTTTATAGGGGCAGCACTGCAGTCTGCTCTCCCTGTTAACAAGCACAAGCAGCTCCACACAAACTCATCACACACAGTCTCTCATACTTCAACTTCCCTGGAACTGAAATCTGTATTCTCAAAGTAGGCAACTTCTTTCTAGTTTTCATTATTTCTTATCACTTTATCTCTCTTATTTCTTCTTAATATGTTATCTCTATGTTATGATTTTAATTCAGCATTAAAAAGTACTGTGAGACTGTTCTGATGCACCATCCACTCATGCCCACCAAAGAGACAACCTGCAAACTCTTCTCACAGAAATTAATTCCAGTTCAAGAAATACTTTTCCTTTTGAGTAATAATTTACACAGAATCTCCCTTTAGCATTCAACAATTTAAATAGTACTCATGGAAAATGGGGCTCTGATTACTGCTACTCTACCAGCTCTGAAATTCTTCTCCCTTCTGACCAATTTACAGTCTTTTTGAAGCATGGTATAAGATGAGTCATTTCATGACTTTTTGCTAATATGGCTTGGGCCACCACATTTTAGGTCACTGAGCACAGCTTAGTTGTTAGGATGAATTTCTGTTCAATAGCCTTTCCTTTTCCATGATTCGGTAGGTTAGGAGATTGTTAGATTCTATACATCTGAAACTGAACATGACAGATTTACAGATGGTACAGGATACAGAACTTTAGAAGAAAGAGCAGCATTAGAAAGTTAGAGGTGTCCAAGTGCTGTGGCCATAACAAATCTGCCACCTTGGGAATCACTTGAGAGATGTGGAAACCATACCTAACATTTAATGAAGCACAATTTCTCACTTCTGTGGGACTCTTCTGGCCCCTGGGCATTTCCTTCTCAGTGCATACAATTTCTTAAACCCTCTATAAAAGACTGAAGAAAGTATAAAGAAGCTTAGCTTCTGGAAACTAATGGGAAGATCCCAGCTCTCAGAAGTTGAAAGAGCATAAATTTACCATGCCTGCATGTCACAAATGTTTTCCTCAAGTGCCAGGGAAGCAGAAAGTTTGCTTATTCATCTGAGAGGCTGTTCAAGAAGTCAGTCTTGACAGTGATGTCCTAGAAAGACTATCAATAGATCCATTTCCTCGACAGATACCCACTTTCTCTAACATCCTCCATTTTTGTTTCAAAACAGAAACTCCCTATCTGTTTTTTATTATTTACTATCAGTCTTCAGATAGCCTGCAAATTCCTGTGTTTTTTCTACCATTCCATTGAGCTATATGAATAGGTGAAGGCAGGAAGAGGAAAAGCAAAAAAAAGGGATGGAAATGGTGATAAGTATATCTTCACCCTACTAGCAGAACTACTCTTTCCTATTTGGAAGGATTCAGCTTTGCATTCTTTGTATTCTCGAATCCTTAACAGTTAAGAATACAAGGATTTTTACAAAGCAGTTTGTAACTGAGGGCAGATGTCTTTGACAAATCCAGACCAGAGAAATACTGGAACTGCACCACATGCCTCTCTCTGCCTGAGTGCCTTCATTTCCATCTAAAGGCAGGCAGCAAAGCTGAGCAAGCAATGTCCATACAGGTCCCTCCCTGGCACACGAGGGGCACGCAGGTACCCAGTAGCTGGGATGAAGGCTCACAGTCAGGCTATAGCATCTCCTCCCAGAGCACAGGCACTGCAAGAGATCTTTAGGCTGTAAGGACTCTCATTTCAGCGCTGTGGCAGTTGACCATTGCCACATTTCCCTAAACCAGACCAACGAGAGGGAAATAAGAAGAGTGAAAAGCCTCAGCAATATGTCCAAGGACATACCATATCTGTCCCAGGTCTGAAGCACAATGGAAGTAAGAATTAGACTCTGTAACACTCCTGATCCAATGCACCAGTGAGACATCACCCAAGCCATGCAGCATGCAAGCTGAATGACACAGGGATGTCGTTTTTCCCCAGTAACTGACAGAACACATTCAAGAGACAAAAAGATCAGGGAACTTCAGGATTCATTTTACTTTATCTTTTAAACCCCTCTTCTTTATCTGTCTCTTCCCACAGAGAGTATTTATTAATCATTTTTTTCCCCCTTCTGAATGTTTGTAGCAGTGAAATCTCAGTCAGCAGTTTACTACCACCGGCTGCCTATTTGACATGACAATTATATCTCTGCCATAATTCCTCTGAGCCATTTTAATGGATCTATTTGTTTCATCTCAGTGTTCTTAATTTCCTGAATATGTTCGAGCTGGAGAATGGCAGATGTGGCTGCTATCGGCCCGGCTGCCTGCAACATGCACCGAATGCATTAGCGATGCCGAGCCGCCGCAGCAAAGGACAACATTACATCACAGAGATAACGTTTGTCACCTTGCAACCACTCCTCAGCAACAAACAGGGGAAGCAAAAACTACACCAGTAAGGATATCTTATCTAGGAAAAGGCGAAAAACCCAACAACTTTCCATGTTGCTGTCTAGAGCAGAGATTGCTTGCAGATGCTCGGGCAGTTATCCCGCTTCACATCTGAGCAAGTGTTACTGAGTACAATTCAGAGAGGCAGGGGGAAGGGAAAACCCGCCTCCGTTTTTCTTGTAGCAGAATGACAGGCTGCCGGCTGGACACACGCCTGGCAGATGGCATTTCAAAGAGTTTTCATGAACCATCTGGGATGTGTACAATGATTACAAACCACACTTACAACAAAGCCAGAAGGGCTGCTTCACAAGGAGGGTGGAGGGAGAGGGCGGGCGGAGAGAAAAGAAAACCAAGAGGCACATAAGCAAAGTCGATGACTTTTCCCAGGCACAGGACACTAAGAATAATCAGCACCTTTCCACTCCCAGCCCTTCCATGGCCCAAAACAACTGCTGGACTACTGTGTAGCATGTGTGTGCACAGCCCGAGACCACTACAGGCTGCAAGCTACCGGTGGAGCCTTCTGCTGATAAACTGCAAATTGTAATTACATCTCCCATCATTAACGTGACTTAATTATGCACAAAGCACTGTGTGTGTCCTCCCTCCCCTTTTAAATTGCATTTCAGCATCCCTACCACAACATGGTCATCACTGAAGCAGAGGGCTATGGAGAGGACTGTACAGCTAATAGCAGGTCAGATCACTGCTAATGGCAGCATTAATTGAGCACAATGACTGTTGTAGATAGCCCAAACAGGAGTTAAGATACTCCATGAGCCAATGGTATTTAAAGACTTTAACCTGCCTGCCATGTTTGCACTGAAATATTAAGTGGCATCAAATCTTGCTGCCATTAGGCAGCAATTTAGCTAATTAATCTGAGCTATGTTCCACTGTGTGACTAACTCAGAATTGTTAATGCTACAAGAAGAAGGAACTGGAGGAGAAACCAAGTGGTTATCCACTACTTCTGCACATTCAATGGTTCATAAACCTTCACTCTTATTTGGCTAGAATGTCCTACAACATATACAACTAGCTGGACACATTACATTTACAGAGGAATTTCTCAAATCTTCTGCAACCACAGCAGACTTAAGAAAATTCATAAGTAAAATACAGCTACTGGTTAGCATTGTGGGCTTATCTTCTTCCTTGTCCTGGGGAGGTAAAACTACATGTAAACACACATGGTTGAGATGCTAAGTGAAATGCTTGCCCAGCTGTTGGTTTGGTTAGCACACCCAAGCTAGCTGCATCCCAGTTTATTCACACATCACTAATGCTTGGGCCTCAGAGGAAGGATCTTATCATGGGCTGGAGATCCCATGTGAGAGACTGCTTCTAGACACGGGTGAGTTTGCTGAAGAGGAGCATGTCATCCATGCTCAGGATAACTGAACTATGGCTCAGATGTACTGATGACTATCATATCTTATTCTGAATAATTTAAGTGCCCACTTAGAAGACAAATAGCTGCTGCTATTGTGTTGCCTATCAAGTATGTTGACAAGTACCCAAAGTGAGCCTCAATTATAGTATGGCCAGATTGTTAATATGTGATTCAGGAGCTGTTTAGCTCCTTATCAATTTACTAGGGTCTCATGTTAAGCTGTTAATAGCCACGATACCCTGCTGCTAAATTAATCACAATCTTGCTTATTGTAATCTAAAAATAAGACTTCAAAGGGCCTCTAGTCCCTTCAATTACTTTCTTGTTAAAACAAAAACAGTTCTTGAGCAGTAATTCTGCTACCATGCACCAAAACAGCCCCTAGCAAGTCAATTAGAAGTTGACTTCAAGTGCAGAACTTACATCTCCCATTTGCAAAGCAATGATTTCTGCAAACTCCTTATGCAGTTACACTGGCTGGCAGTGATAATCTGGTGAGACACCAAAACACAGCTGATCAACCCACAAATCATTTGCTTCTCATCTACACTGAGCAGCTTCTCTTAAAATGACAGATGATGTGGGATTTTTACATTGAAAGTAATGATACAGTTGCTACAACCAAACTTTGTACAAACTCAAGTCACTGGTGTTACCAATGGTGAATGAAACTGTAGTAAATGAGGTTTTAATGTGAAGTGTACAGGGATACTACTGATTGAAGCTGCAATGCCAAGGGCTGTTGTAGGGTTTGCTGAGAGGCTGTTTGCAGGTGAGTTAGAAAGAAGGATGCTGTTATGGTCATTACTCTTGAAAACTGATGTTTCTGTTCATTCAGTAAGACGAGACTGCTCTCACCACCTACACTGAAAATACTTTTCAGCTGCCAAGGATGAAACATATTAGGAAGACAGCCCCTCTTCCCTCTGCACAGTGTTTAGAGGTCACCTTCTTCCTCATGTCACAGGATAATTTGGAAAGCCTGCTTTGGCTCTCCTGCATCTGTCACCTATGGTGCCAGACAACTGGAAGGCAGGACAAACTTCAGAGATCTGTTAAAGGCAAGCAGAGAAGGGGGAAAAGACAAAGGCAACTTGGTCTGCCTCCAGAACAGGCAACCTGATTAGCAGCCAAGCTCAAGGCAGAACTTATCTGCAGCACAGTATAAGAAATAGCTTTATCTACAATAATAAGAAAGAAAGAAAAACCTATCTCTAAGAAAACATTGTACACAGAACTACTTCATCTTATTGACTTCTGCGGTTATCCAAACTAAGGCTACAGATTGGGAATTTTCCAACAGCAGAAGGAATTATATTTGGACACTGTTATGTTACCCATTATACACATGTGTGACTCCACTTACCTGTGGTAAGCAGTGATTTATAGTTGCAACTACACGAAAATACAAAAGTTTCCGAGAGGCCTGTTCTGTTACAAACCAAACGTGCTCAACTGATACAGACAATTTTCTTCTGAAACTCAAAACTCAGGAAGCTCATTCTGGGATTTTAAATGTTGTCTGTCCTTTCTCTAGCCAGTGGGTTGATACCTATAAAACCACAAGAACGTGATGTGCATTCAAAGTGTCTTGGTGGTGAAGTTGAAACTCAGTCCAAAGGAGAACGTGGTCTGTCGCCAGAACTTAATTCACAGCTCTGTTAATGATGCGTGTGCAGGAACAGATGCTGATTGACTTTTCCTGGCCACACAGATAACTGCAGTACTAAAAGCAAATTTCTGTCACCATGGTCAGCAGAATGACTGATTAAACCCAGAAAACAGCTGACCAAGACAAACCTGTCTTTTCATAGATGCATTTCAGGGAGAAATGCATTCCATGGCTCTGGTCTACAGCAATTTTTCTTCTTTAGAGGAGACGGAAGGGATTTATACAAAGAGCTCAGTATCTCCTTCTCCCCAGCAGCCTTTAAGTGGCCAAAGCTGGATCCCACAGCAGCAGCTTGTGAGGATCCCCTCCTGCTCAAAGGACTGTCCAGCCGCATGCCTGAGCAACAGCGGGTCAACTTTCAGCGCACGTGAAAGCAGCTCAGCCTCTTTCCAAGGCACCATGTCCAGTTGCATCTCTCTGGCCCTTTCTCTCCAAGAATTACTGACTGCCTGGAATCTCCCTGGAGAAATGATTCAGCCAAGCTGCACAGCAACAGCTCAGAGTTTGTATATCCTCCGGGCTGCAAGTTATTTTTGTCTCTTTTAAATCTATTTTTGGTATTTCTGTGGCCTTCACTCCCACTGAGTAAGAACACTGATAATCTTCAACACGTTTATCCTGATAGTGGTTTGAGGTAGAGAAGATCAAGATCAGCCAGACCCAGGCTCTCAAAGGACTTCAGGAGCCGAATTGTAGCAAAATCAATGGGATTTAGGAAAACCTAAAGATCAGGATCGGGGCCTAACAGATTAAAGGGGACAAAAATAACTTGCTGCTGCATTGTAGCTTTGCCACCTCATTTGTATGTGTCACAAAACAACATGCCCTGGCTACACAAAGCCAATTCAGCATCAGAGAGTTTGCTCTCCACTGTAATATAAATTTAGAAGGAATTGATAATTACCTGATAATTAGAAGTAAAGGTAGAAAACCTGCCACAATCCCCAAGAAAGCCACTTTAAAAATGCCTGTTTAAGGATCTATGCCAAATATTCAAACAGCAGCAGCATCTCCTTGACCTGGGGAAAGTACCACTGATGGTACTACTGCAGTGTGGCAGTTGCTAATTACAACCTCTTCACGTGTCCTTCAAGGCATTCATTTGCTTTCTCCTAAGGAAAAAGAGTATCCTAGCACCAAATAAAACATAAATAATAAATGTTCTTAGATGTGCGATAGCAGCAGCTCGCCTTCTGGATCCCTCTCTTTGAGTGATTGCTGTTACCTCACCAGACACCTGCAGCCGAATCCTTCTCATTTCCCATGAGGTGGAACACCCACCAAGAAGATTAAACTTCATGAACTAATGAGTTTGCCATTAATCCTGCATCTATGGTGCCCAACAGCATGACATCCACTAATTTAAATTGTGAAGTACTAAAGAAAAAGCAAACTATGTACCTCCTTGGTGAGAAGACCTTAGCTGTAACTATGCACAATTTGATTCTTTCTAATCCATGGATTAGTGTAATAAAGTGTAATTTTATAAATCAATAAATCTGTAGTAATGAGACTGCACTGTAATGTTCTGCTTTTATATATTGGCACAGAAATGAAGGAAAATTGCCATTTGTGTGTGTGTATGTGACTTATGGGAAGTTAAATTAGCTGAAAGTAAATTAACAGGCTGATGATATACTTGCATTTATATGCAGTTTCTCTCACATATACATTCTTAGAAGTGTAGATAATACCACAACCATGACGCATACTTATTTCAAAAGGACCATCTTTCTGCTAGGTAAAAACCATCATAGTTACTTTCAGTGGAAATTTTGCCTATCTTGGAAAAGGCTCCAGCTAAAGATGGTCAATTAAATACATACACTGGATAATTACGGTGCACCCTTATCGGCTGGTTCTTTTTAATCCTGTAGATCATTCACTCTGGACTATCTCAACCCAAGCGTAACCTGATCCCTGTAGTGGTTGCTCAGAGCATCATCTGAAGCCTTATCATGCAGAAGCACAGCAGTACTCTATGCTGCATGCCCATAGCAGCTATGGAAAAAATCACAGCATGGATTAAGAGGACTATTCCACATACATGTCTGTGCATTCCTATTAAATACAACAGGCCAAAGTGGGTGTGGGGGGGTGAGTGTTTAAAATCTACTTTGAAATAGGTCACAGGAGACCCGGAGTGTAGGCTGGCTCCTACGCTAACAGCACTTCCAAACAAACATCTCATTGTCTCATACTTTCATATTATAGGTAGTAGTCATATCTAGAGGTAGAACCTATCTTCCTTTATATCTACTTCTTTTCATGGCTACTTGTGAAGCTATCTGATTCCTACAAATTGCCAAAGAGAAGACATAGCCCAGTTTGAGAGTTTCCTAAGTTGAGGGCTAGCATTAAAACCAAGCTGTGAACTTGCACTCAGCTGCTGAGAAATCAGCATCAGCTGATCAGCTCCCAGTCATGTTTGGCAGAGTGGATGAGCTTAAGACAGTGAAGTATGTTTTTCATTAACTGTTTCTTCATGTGGCTTGGTGCAAGTTTTGAGTGAGTTATATTTCAATTGAATAATAGAATAAGCAAAAAATAAACCACATTCAAACCTTTTGCTTAATGTTAGAGACAGAACACTGGGAAAAGAGTGCTTTGGGAAAGATGAGAGGCCAAGAGAGAATTTGGGACTGAGTGTATTGCAAACTCTCACAAGATGAATTGCCAAGTCACAGAGCAAAAAGACACAAAACCATGCAAGTCACTGAGTTCACTGGCTTCCCAATTTGGTGAAAGGCATGCAGTGGAGTTGAAGCAGAAACAGAGTGAACAAGAACATGATGGACAGATTTACTTGGGATTTTAAAAAGAAATTAAAAAAGAAAACTTGTTTGGGCAATATATATGTAACTGTTAGAACCAAAGCAAGAACAAAAACCCCACATTAGAATCTACCGTCAGCCATATATGTGTAAATCTGTCTCACAGGGAGATCACTAGTAGATCTTCCCAGAAGCATGACAGCCTGTTTGTTCCCCACAACAACACTACTACATGACCTGCCACAATTATTGGGAGGAAAAAACTTATCGGTTTTCTTTAAAATTTGGATAGAAAACCATTTTTATCTCTAAAACAAGGTATCTTATTTTCTAATGTACTTCAAGGTTTTGGGTGCGTCCTATGAACTGATACTGTAATTAATCTCATAATAAATCAATTACCTAACACAGACCAAACACCTGCAGTATTTCAATTCAGGTTTTTATTCAAAACTATTTGCTTTTGACAGCTGCATATATATCTTTTCACATATATCTGTGAAAAGATATTCTTCACTTTAAAGCTACAGTAATAAATAGGAGCTCAGCTGCCTCCACGAAGATCACCTGCCTCCCGTGCTGTTTGTCTTGTGAGGCTGTTTGTACTGCTGAGATAAGTACAACACGATGTAGGTCATTCCTGGTTGGGTGTGATATAAAACTCTTTTCTGTTGACTTTAATTGCCCTTCCAGCAGACCTTTAATTTGCAGTTAAAACTCTTAATGAAGCATCTCGCCTAACAGCATGTGCCTAAAACTAGATCAGTTCGTTAGTCTGATCTCCGTAAAATTCCACCATAGAAGGAGTCACATAAACTGGACACATTTGTGTCTGAGGCATTGCCTGAAGTTTCTTTCAATGACCACATCCAGTTTACTGAAGAGAGAAGCTCAAGGAGAGAGTTATTTTCCTTTAGAAAAAAACCCAAACCAAACCAGAACACCATTCATCCCACCACACTTCTGCAGGACATCAGTGTAGTTATTTAAACCAATCTCTTTCCCTGAACACTGGAGGATACTGTCTCTGCAGTATACTTTCCCCCCTCTAGTTCACAGCTGTGAAACACTATAAACCAAATGGATTTCTAACTGCAATAAAGTCATCACACTCTTAGAAAACCGCCAGTCTTCTGTGGGTCTCCCAAGTTTTGGCTTTGTCTGCTCACCAACCCTTGGTTCAGACAGGTCGAATTCCCTGATGAATCTCCCTTGATCTTTGCTTAGTAGTTTTCCAGCTTCATCTTCAGCATTGACCAATAAATGTAAATGTCTCAGCTCTAGCAGGAAACATGCAGATTATAGAAACGCAGTGATGGAGCCATATGGATGCACTTACTGTAAAACTCAAGGGAAGGACTAGAACAGACAGCAAATCTACCCAACAATATGTGCATTTAGGCACTGTTCCCTACAGATCCTGTCCCTTAATTTTACNCATTGACCAATAAATGTAAATGTCTCAGCTCTAGCAGGAAGCATGCAGATTATAGAAACGCAGTGATGGAGCCATATGGATGCACTTACTGTAAAACTCAAGGGAAGGACTAGAACAGACAGCAAATCTACCCAACAATATGTGCATTTAGGCACTGTTCCCTACAGATCCTGTCCCTTAATTTTACCTGTTCTTAACTGCTACCAATTTCAGTATAATGTTTTCAGTAGCTCTCTGTGCACAGCATGGTTTAGTTCTTCGTGATTGCTAACACTTTAGCTAGTTGAAAATGTTCTGGTTCACTTTCTGTAATGTTGTGATTAGGTAACTGTTCAGGATGCTGAAAAAAAAAAATGCCAAACATTGAGAAGCTGATTGGTGTTTGTGTTTCAGGTTCATTCCTATTGATATTTGGAAGCATTAAAATGTAAAAGAAAACAAATGCATTAATTTTAATTTTCTTACCTCACTGAAATAAAAACTGTTACAATATTGCTTACAGTTCCTTTGCTGTAAATTCCACATCCCCCAGCTCTAACACAGAAAGAGCTTATTAATCCTTGTAGCTTTGCAAGTGCAATAAAATACTAAAGAAAAATAAAGAAAATGAAAGTTACAATACATTTTTCTCGCTTTTAATTAAAACATTCCTGGTACAAGTAAGCCTGCTGGTTGGGCAGCACGTAACTCTGCATCACTGCAGTATGAAGCTAAATGTCACGTTACTGATAATGTATACAGGCTTCTCAATTTATTTTATTGCTTTTTCAGTTGTACAAAAGTAATATAAACCTTGCCTCTGAATCCTGTCATCACCTATGTATTTCATAAGATATATACCCACAGGGTACTTAACTCTGCCTTTCAGAAGCCAAGCATCATCCCTATAAAATACTCCAGTGCTTAAACTGAGGACAATGACATAGTGCTTGGTGTAAATGGTCTTTGCTTCATTTAATCTGATTACTTCTAGTTATACCTTCTCTCTGTTAAATGTCTCTGCGTAGGCGTTTACAGCTCTGTATTCACACAAAACAATCATTCCATCACATTACACACTCCATCATTTTATTAGCATCTTGCAAATCATTTTCTGCAAGTGTCCTGATCCTAAATGCTATTTTAAACTCATTTATTGGTTTACCAATGCCTTTCCGGTATTGACTGGCCAACAGACAACACGAGATGCCACACACAGCATGGTGTGAGTAATACCACTGCGGAGAGTAATTCCAGAGTATTTCCAGGTTCCCACTGTCATTAGTTTGAATCCAACATAAACAAACAGAACACAAAAATTATCCCCACACAACTGTCTGGCAGCCTAAACAAAATGAGCTGTTCCTTGTCTTGTTTCCAATTCCCAACAAAAATACCACCTGGGCTTAGCTTATACCTGTGTCAGCATGACACTGAGGATAAGGAAGCAATTCCCAACAACACAGTTACCTCCCTGATTAGATATGGTTGGTGGAGGATGTTGTGATCCAGAGTAGTGAAAAAAACAGTCTCCCCAGAAATCTGCTCTCTCATGCATGCCTGGAAAATGAATGCCTGAAAACACACAATGAGATCTAGGCTTTAAAAAACTGAGATGGGATTCAGTCAGAAGTCCCTGCATGTTATTTGACTTGCAAGACAGTCAAGTGATTATCAGAGAGACAGAAAGCTTTTCTTCAGGACAAGGATGTCCTGCAGATAAGACCTCATCAAAAAAAGAAGTCTAAACCTGAACTCCAGCATCTATTTACAGAACGTGAAGCATTTATCCTTTGACAACAGTGTCCAGTCCTTCCGATGACTCACACATGTGAAACCACCACTTTGCCAGGTGGATGCTGGTACAGAACTGTTAATGGCACTTCTTGCAGAACACAGAATCATAGAATGGTAGGGATTGGAAGGGACTTTTAGAGATTATCTAGTCCAATCCCCCTGCAGAAGCAGGTTCACCTAGATTAGGTCGCATGTCTAGGCAGGTCTCTGCCCAGTTCAAAGCACAATATCCCAATTGCTGCAGGATCCATTTCCATACTTCATGTCAAACATATGCTCAAGGTTTTGCAGAACTGCAGCCTGGAAGCAATAAATGTTTTGTGGGTCAAAAAATAAACAAACTCTTTTTTGTTCTTAGCTGTGGTTCTGACTCAGGACCCTGATGATTTAAGGTCCCCACTGCCCATCACACCGGTGGAGGCAAGGAAGCTGGCAGGAATCAGGGTCCCACCTCCCAGCACGTGTTCCAGCACAGGGCTACCAGCCTTCACCAGAGGTCCATGCTCACATGTGGGGTTGAGAACAGTAACACAAGTTTTCTTCACAAAGGCTCTCCTAAAGGTGACAACCAGTGGCAGAGCAACACGGCAGTCAAAGGCTAGTGACATCTTACCAGATTTCAAACAAACCCACAAGACACAGTTCATCACAGCCTTCATTACCAAACTAGCCATTCATTAATCTGTTAGGTGTTGAAATTCCCAGTCCAACCATGTACAGATGTATATTTAGATGAAGTCATAAATGAAATATAGCCATAGAGCCCCAACATTCAAAAGTATGATTTGCAATGTGACACAAACTGCTTTTTTTTAAAGAAGCATTTCTCTTGCCTTGCCAAGGATGTGTTGCAGAAAGGTAAAAGAGAACCAGAGAGAAATCTCTGCTGCCTTCACAACTGCAGGATGAGGCTGGCCAGAGTCCAATGGATGTGACATAATTTAATAGCAAACACTTTAAATATTTCAAATAAAAATAAAATAAACATCCAATCCTCTACCATCAAACAAAAAAATCTTAGCAGCTCCCATATGTCAGTATGTTCACCTTCCACAAATGCCTTCAACAAGGTGGGAAGAAGAAACAGCGCCCATTTTTCAGATGAGTTCTGGAGGCACAGAGTGACCAAGCTGACAGCCCAAGCTCAGAGTCAGTTGGGAAGCAAAAGAGCAGAAGGTCACTCGTGCTGCACAGTTTTCTGGTTAGCAGACACCATTGTGGGGCTAATAGCATTATGGGCTCTGCAATGTAGATCTGCTGAGATAAACGTGACAGTCCTCGGTGATGGCTTCATCACAGGGAACTGCTGACTTGATACTTAGGCGTAGTGGCAAGAGTTGTTTATGTGAATACATTGAAAAACAACAGATGACTTCTGGAGCAAAACACATGAGTAAAATTCTCGAGGCAATACATGAGATAAAGTAGCTAAAGCACTTTCCCACAGTGACTGTGCAGAGTAGAGTAAATCAGAGCTCTACGTAGCAATCATCTGTTATCCCATGTATTTTTAGCAATTCTCAGATTAATAATAAGAAAGAGCCAATAAAACATTGTTACAAGGAAACACAGATCTTTTTGATGAACTACCACTCACTCCTTTCAGGTCACTTCATAGCTCAACAGAAAATTTCAAGTTTGAAACACTCACTGTAGCATTTTTCATGCCACTATTGCCATTTAAGTTATGCTTTATTATGCTTTACACTTTCCAGATGAATGAATCACATTAATTTTTTTCAAATTATTTTTTTCCTCTCTGACTCTTAAGCCAAATTATGCTACTTCCAGTATTGAAGATACAATTATTAATACTTTCAAACACCCATTTGGCAAAAGAAACGTGGTCAGGGGAGAACATTGCCATGAGTTGTGAGGAAGTACTTTGTTACACAAACACCACCCTCTCTTCTTATTGTTGTAGCTCTCCTTCACCTAGAAGAAGTTAACTTGAGAACCATCAAGACTGTAAGCAAGTATATTTTAAAATCACAGCTCTTGCACATTCTTCAAAATGCATAAAGAGTCATTAACACTTGTGTTTCTTCAGAGTCAATCCTATGAGTTTAGAACTGCAAGACATGCAGCTCAGAGAGATTCGTCTCTCCTCTGACTCAGTTCTTCCCAGCCCTCCATTAGAGGCCACACAACTGTTACTGAGGGAGCTGAAGCTTATTTCCTGGATCATTTTATTAATGGGAAACTCATTTATTATTGAAAATAACAGAAGCTTGACCTTCCCTAGAGACTTTTACAGAAGTTCAGACCGTAGGTGAATTTGTCCAACCTGCATAATGCAAGTCAATTCCTCCAAGGGTAAAGCAGCATTCAAAGTGAACAAGGCTGGCAGAATTGAACTTTTTGTGCATAATTAATGCAACCATCGATCAGTGAGAGTTTGAATTCTTATTTTTTTCTGCAAGATTAATGAACAAAGATGAGCTTAAACACTTTTTTAAAAGCTTAACTTTGAGAAGGGTTCTTTGATTAATGAGAGTCTCTCACTACCATAAACCTAAGCGGACATTTTCCATCTCACAGACACATGAGCATCATTCAGCATAAATGGTGCTAGTTCTTACTCTTGCTTGTCACTGATCTACAGTGTCTCTCAAGGATAAGTAAGTGATTTCCTGGTCTATTCTCCACTTAGTGTGTGCAAGAGATTCCCATTAGCACCAGTGAGAGCTATGCAGGTGTCCATGAGAAGACATCAATGAAAGCTCAAGTAATTAAGACATCTGCAGGCTATTTGTGATACTATTTCATGATCTTTAGCTCATACCCCCAATCTTTTTGGAAACCATGGCTACAGGGTTACCACAACGTGTGAATTTACAGATAACAATGAATTAATCCAGACTAGGATGTTGCTAGTCAGGTAGCAATGCTCACAATACTTATATAACTGGATTTATAAAGCAGCTCACTGTTAGCAATCCAGCACTTGCATTCTCTCTTCCCAGGACTACCCACTAATGGTAGTGCAAAGAGTAATGAGTTGCTACTAAGAAGTTTATTTGGTATGCTCTGTATTAGAGACAAAGATCAGTAACTTCATGGACTGGCTAATGAGATACGTTTACTTGATGGCATCCTATTTTCCCCAAACACCATTCCCAGTAAAGTAATTCAGATTACTTGGGTGATATATTTAAAAATACAGGTAAAAACTAGAGTTTTCCAAAGCTCTGTCTTCCTATGGGGACACTTACAGGTAGTTTTTTTAGGGAGTTCAACATCAAACAATGCAAGCTTGAAGGAGGACAGGCTCTGCAGTAGCAGACGTTTGAGAGAGCCCTAACCTAGCAATTTTCTCTGTTGATGCCAAAGTACTGCAAAACTAATTTGTGTTTGGGGCTGGAGACATCAGTCAAAGCCTCCAGCATAGCCTTCCAAACCAGCTCATTCCTTCTCTTCCTAAAAATCAAGGCAGACTCAAAAAACCCATCCATCATCAAAATAATTCTGTGATGTTCAAGATCAACAGTTATTCTGATTTTATAACTTTCAGGGCAACCCCTTCCCCCACCCTCCACCAGGAAAAAGGCAAGTTTTGAACTAAATGGGTGGTCCACCAAAGGCTCTTACCACTAGTGATCAGTGTCAGTGAAGAATTCCTGCTGGCAGCTACAACTGGGCTTAACAGCCAGTCTCTTTCAAACCACAAAGGAGAGAGAAACAACTCTGCCTATCACATCTTTCAAGGATGATGCCTAGGCATAGTCACTCTTGCCTTGAGGTACAGGAATGGACTAAATGACCTTCTTCAAGGTCTCCTCTTAAGTCGGTAAATCACAAGAGCTGGCAACACTGAAATCACACAGGAGAAAACTCAGGAGGAATACGGATTTATTGTAAATTGTGTCAGAGTTGTAGTAAAGAGTTCTGATAGAGTAGGATTTTTGTTTTTTAAGGTATCCAAGCCAACTCATTCATCTGTTTAGTGTATGCCTCTTTTAAAGGAGTTTTTACAAAGTGCACATCTACACTGCAGTCACTCGAGGACAGAGCACTCAGCACTGGATTTGTTAGGGCAGGTGCTGCAGCTTGCCAAGGGCAAGAGGTTGTGAAACTGGATTACGAGCAACAGGCAACTTCAAATCCAGCCAGAGACCTTTACACACCTTTGATGAACGCTTACCAGTGTGGACAGAGCTTCTCCTCCACAAGCAGGCTTATGTAAATTCCCATTGCAGATTAAAGGTTTAAAAGTCTGTGAGATGTTGAGTTTTTCCACACCGATAAGCATGATGTCACATGCTCAGCCAGCTCCCATCCCCTCCTCACCTCCAGATACCCCTTGCCTGCCTAGTCCACTTGTACATCACTCATATGGCTCAATCTCACAACATCCCTTTGGGTGGCACAGCCTGGCAACCCTCAGCAGTAGCACCTGGTTTAAACAATACCAGCTCACTTTGAATGATATTCAGTGTAACCTTGGAAACAGCTGTGTGTAACAATCATGGTCCAGACAGGTAAAAGCTGGTAACAGAAGGCTGAAGAATATGTTTAGAGAAACACATAGAAAGAGATGAATGAACCAAAATGCCTGTTTCCTTCATCTCTCAGCTTGAGCAGGTGTGCAGTTTTCTGGCTTAGCACATCAGAAGACTACACTAGAAGGGTTTATTATTTTACTTTTCCACCCTAGTTCAACAAACTTCCCTCTCCCTCAAAACCACAGGATTTCTGCTCCTCTCTTGCATGGGAACAGGTGACACAGAAGGAAAAAGTTCCTGATTTTTGTGTAGCTTCAGTTATGCTTCCAACAGAAACTGAAAAGTTTGGAGTGTTTTAGTTGTTAAATCTCTGCTAAATTAGATTTCTCCCTTTCTTGGTCCCTTCTACCCCAGTGCAAAGGACAGTGGACAACCTCTGTGAGTGTCTCTTGGAGACTGAAACTGCATCTTGTTATAGATATTTCTGGCAGAAAAATACCCTTGGTTCCACATCTGACGCATCTGCAAGAGTCAACTATCCTATCTTTCAAAAACAGAACTTGGACCATGGGATATCCCGATTTTGTGAATGCTGAATTTGTGCAATATAAATAAGGCTGTTTTACAGGAGTCACTCCTTTCCTACAGCCCAAGCTCAGCAGCTTTGCCATGGGACATCAGAATGTTAAAGATTTGTCATCTCTTCCTAAGCAACGTTTTTATGAAGGTCTTGCATGAATGGCATCCTGTCCTTGCCTCTCTCCTCATGGATCTTCCAAAGTGAATACAAATGAATAATACTCAATTACCTTGATAAAATTACAAACCTCCACCTCTCTGCACGTTTTACCTCTTGATTCAATTAAAATAAGCAAGACATGATTGCATGAGTCTATGTCTCCACAAACATACAAATAAGGAAGAGTGTTGCAGAACAGGAATGCATTATCTCTTTGAAGCTCTGCTGACACACAGCTCCAGGCTTCATTATCACCTCTGGAGTTAACAGCACTATTTGCTATTATTAGAAGTGTGACAAAACTCAGGCAGAGCACTGCAACACTCTCTGGTGGCTTTGCTGGCATGCACACGATATCTAGCAGAGCATGAGGCAGAACTCTTATATAAGTTCTTAGACAGAAGCTAAGTCTCATGCTCTTCTCCTGATTGAAAAAGATCATATTGAATGTTTTGAAGAATATCAGGCTGGTTCACATTGCAGAGACCCCAGGGATGAGGGTTAACACCAGCCTGCTACCCTTAATTCACATGGTTGCACATGGGGCTGGGGATAACAGGAAGAAAGTAGATGGCACAGCAAGAAAAAGGGTTCAAAACACCACTAAAACTTAAAGAAAAACAACTGTGAAAGTTGACCTTTGTAAAACAGACTCACATGTCAAGTACCATTTTCGTAACTGATTAAATAGATATAAAAGTTTTTATACAACTGTATTATTAGATTATTGAATATGTCTACTCAAATGTTTCCTGGAGTAGAACAGTTCTGAAGGAGTCAGTCCTCACTCTTGGTAAATAGTCATGACATTTTGGCACATTTGTTACATTTTTCAAACTGGAAATCACATCTCTTTTTGTCCCCACCTTCACATCCTTCTGTGTTTGTGCATTATTGGCCTTTTCACAGCCATTCACTAACTTCAGATCTTTAATACTTTTGCACAAAAGAAATGAACCTCAGTTAGTAACAGGTTTTCTGAAGCAGATGGAAATGTTTCACAGAATCACAGAATCTTAAGGGTTGGAAAGGATCTGGAAAGATCATCTAGTCCAACCCCCCTGCCAGAGCAAGACCTCCTGAAGTAGGTCACACAGGAACTCATCCAGGTGGGTTTTGAAGGTCTGCAGAGAAGGAGACTCCACAGCCCATCTGGACAGCCTCTTCCAGTCCTCCCTCCCCATCACAGTGAAGTTTTCCCTTGTGTTTCTTTGGAACCTCTTATATTCTACTGCTTTACACTCAAAATCTGCAGGCTGTTGCCCACTATTCAGTCTGACAGTGAGCAAAGCTCAAGTTAAACAACACGTTTATACAACTGCCATTGCAAAGAAGACTGTTTTGTTCTGAGTTTCTCTAACTGCCTAAAGGTTGATTGCACACATTTTATCTCTCACCACTGGAAAGGCTATCAAAACTGCAGTAAGATTTTACATCCACATTTCAGGATACTGAAAGTATCGAGCTGCAATAGAAATGCTGACATTATCCAGTTATGGTAGTGCAACCTCTCTACCATAATTACGTACGATTGGAGATAATAATCAGCACTGCTGATTCAGGAGGAATCTCTGATTGGGCTGGAAAATAGAGAAGCGTTGGATAATCTGTTTCCTGAGTGGCAACAGCAGGCCTAAAGAGCAGCATAAATGGAGGAGCAGAAATGGTAAGGAAACAACAACAAAGTCCAATCATGAATCCTTAGAGATGATCCTACTCCTTTTATCGTTCATGTGATTGCAAGAGAGCTAAAGGACTCATTCAGAAGTTGTGTTAAAAGGACATTGCTAAGTTTACCTGGAGGAGTGTGTGGCACAGATGGTAGGGAAAGGTTTGATTATGTGACTGAGACAGGGGGGTACCCAGCCAAGCAAGAGAGCACAGAGCACTAATTTTCAAAAGAACTGTGCTCCTTCCAGGCCTCTTCAAAATCAAATACCTTCAAAGTATCTCAAGTACAGCAACCACAAATGAAGGCATGTAGAAAAATAAAATCACAACATACACATGATACTACATTAAAACTGCCTGAATAACCTGCAAAAATTGCCCTGAAATCTCTGATGTTATATGGGAAATCAAGTTAATAAAACTATTTCGGTAAGTAATTTTTCTTTAAAGAGACATAGGCTCTTTTCCTTCTTCTTCCCCTTTTTACTTTGCTTTGGGATGTGGTAGGGAGGAAAGGAAGAGACAAGACTTTTGGCAAAATCTGCTCGTTAGGTTCAGTGTTTTCCTGTATTTCTTCTCTTAACAGATCTCATTTTTAAAATATTGACATACTAAATTTGCCATTAAATGGTAATTTTCTCAAAAACTGCTTGTTTGATTGATAAAAAAGTTCCAAATGTGACACTGTGATTGGCTCTAATTACTATTAATAAATGCATAATGAATGTTGATAAGATTAACAAACCATTCAAAAAATTTGTTACTGTATTCACTCTCCAGCATAAACTCCAAATTAGCAGTGATGCCAGCAGGCCGTTAATATTCCCAGATTAACAGAATGCAAGCAGATCATACAGGGATGAGCTTGAATTTTGCAAAACAAAATACCTGGGTAAATATTTAGCATAAAAGAAAAAAATGGTGTAAGTTAATATTTATCTAGCACAGAGTATTATGGAAACAGATGCAAGGGCTCTACATCATTTACCCTACAGGAGTGAATGCATTAAGACAGCACAGCTACCTCAGCCATAGAATGAAAGTGAGGTGGCTGGGCAGGTCTGTGATGCCACCAGCCTAGTTTCTAGAAGTGGGGCTCCATGTCAAGTCTTGTCCTGAGTGGTTATGATGAGAGGAGATGAGGACTCATTGGGTGAAGGCCCTGATAGGGTGACAGCTGGGTTCTGCAGAGTTAGGAGTGAAGCCTCCAGGTGCTGTCGGAGCATCGCCCTCCCTCAGTGCTCATCCCCCTCACTTGCTGCCATGTCACCAATAGGATGGGGAGCAGAGTGCTCCTTTTGGCCTCCCCAGCAAGATGTCTGCAATTATAGCATCCCCACAGAGCACAGTCTCTTCTCTCCCTGAGAGCCTGTGGCAGTCCCAGTCCCTGGGTACAAACCCGTTCCTGTCTCCTTCCTACCTTCCTCACCAGAACCATCCCATCCGCTCCAGTGCAACCTGCAACCCCAGCAGCTACCAAGGCATCACCTACTGCATTGCAGGAGAGGCCAGGGAGGTAATACACACTTTCTGGTTGGTTTCTCATTTGTCTGATGCCCTGAGGCACTTCCAATTTAATATGTATTTCTTTTTAAAGTTAGTGGAATTGAAATAAATCCATACTGTTTGCCAATTTCCTGCTTACGTAATCAAAGTCAACTGTGGATTCACAAATTCCTTCCTTCTCTGCAAACTAATTTGACAGTAGTGGAGAGGAAATGTAACAGGGGGAAATAATCTCCTGTGGCACTATCTTGATTTCCCTGGGAAAATAAAATGCCTTCAGTTTATAATAGCCTAGGAATGAATTAAACATTTTGAAATCTGTAAAGGAACCTCAATAATAAGATCTTTAAAAACTGCAGACACAGTCAAAGCAAAGGAAAAATAGCAGAAATATGCTTGAAATTCAGTGGAGACAAATGACTAAGACACAGATACGGTGAAGGAAAGCAATAGGTGCAGCAGGGAGAGAGGAGACAATCCATTCACCAGTCTAAGTTCACATATTCAGCATCTGCTTCCATCAGATACTAAATAAAACAGAGTCACTGCACCTACACTTTTGTTCACTTATCAAAATTACCTAACTGGATTTTAATACAGAAATGAGAGTTTTCAGGTCTTTTGTCTGAAAGCTGATACAGGCTCCTTGGTTAAAGAAAAGTCTATTACTCCACTACTCTGGGAGTAGTGCAGAGATCCAGGCATTTGCATGGCTTAAAATGGCTGCAGCAGTTCAAGGCTTCTGTCTCTTACTGTACACAACATCACAGAGAACAGGAGAGGGGTCTCTTTCCCGGCTATACACTATTTTAAATTTAACAAAGCCAATGTAATTAGTCCCAAGAGCACTCCTCCAGTAACAGCTTCAGCTCCCAACACTAGCGAGCTGTATGCTATGCAGTAATTATGCTACCAAGCTGTCAGAGCCTCCTTATCTGCATGCAAATTAGTTCATATGCTATACATCTGCTATAATGACAGTATTAAACCAAGAATTTTATAATGAAGCTATCCTCTTTATAGCAACATAGCACAATTACTTTATTAACATATTGCACATTGATGTCTGTAACTGCTCCTAGCCAAATAGCCAATTTTTCCATTACCCCATACAGCAAGATCTTCTCCATTTCTCTCACCATATCTGTGAATAAATACAAAGCACGAAAAGGGGAATTTCTAAACTACCTCTCTGCAACACCACTCCTTCATTGCTCCTGGGGAAGTACTGCACCAAATGCCATTCGGTGTAACTAGGTGAATAAATATTCCCATAATGCTCTGAAAGGTTAGGAGATGAAACAGTAATAATCAAATCAGCAGCTGTTTGCTCCCAGCCTCGATATCTATCATCGGCTTCTGTCAATGAGTGACTGCCAGCACCGTGGCCAAGCAGGAGGGAGATCGCAGCCCCGAATGCACTCACGCAAAAATGAGATGTCAAGCAAAGGAGGAAGAGCCAGGCGAGAGATGCCTTCACAAGCAAGAAGCAGGACAACACAGACCTGCTGCATGAGAGAGCTTCTACCTGGGAAAGGTATGGTGGTAGCAGCGCAGCGGTGGTGAGGGTTTAGGGAGTGGTGGGGATGGGAATGTGAAACTGCCTCAGCCCCTCAGAGCACTCCATCCCACCCGAGAAACATCCTCGCCTCTCCAAAACACACAGCAGCGCTTAATGACACCACAGCAGCAGCAGCCCTCTTTCAAACATCAGTGTTGGGAAAGTTTGGTCTTAGAGCTTTTTTCCAGGTTGGTTTTGTTTTGGAAGAAGGGTGCAAGTCTCTGGTCTGAAAAGGTTATTCACAGTAACTAACCTCAAAGAAACGAAAGAGATAGAGGAATTGACTAATTTTCTTTAGGGTATTTATGACTTCTCCTCATTCCATTGTGAGTAACTGCTCAGTTCTTCCATGGTTCAAAAGGGGAAGAAAAAAAACCCAGCCCACAGAAAGCTCTATGATCAGCTCTAAACCTTCAATAAATCTTTATGCTTATTTCTCAAGCAAACACTTCATTTGTAGGTCTATTTTTAACCTTTCAGCTTGTATTACCACAAGCCACCGATGCTATGGGGGAGCTGCCAGGGATTTCCACTCAAGCCTTCTTGCAAGAACATACCCTGATCCCAGCTAGCTGTCTCTTCAGGGCAGTAAGGAAAGGTAATTTCTAATAATGAGGAATATCAATTGTGGGATCTTATTTCACTTATTTAATCTGATACAATTTGTTTATACTTTTGACCAACCGGTTACTTTCAGAAAGGCTGCTTGAGAATATAGCAGTTGTGCTTTATAGGCATCCTCCACGAGCAGAAAAGAAACAAAGGCAAGTGGAAATGGAGAGAAAAAAAAACACAACCCAGACAACAAAAACCCCTTTCCCCTTTTCATGTTTTATTTCCCCAAGCACCAGAAAGGTGTGGATAGGTCTCAGCCAAAGCTTCAGCACTACTTTGTTCTTCATGCAAATAATCTCTTTCATCAATTATCTTAAAGCCATTTATAAACATGACTGCCATTTCAAAGCCAGGAGGAGGTAGGTGAGAATTACCATGGACAGCACAAAGATGTTCAAATACTAAACAAATCCAAGTCTTAAAACCTATATTTACAGCTTCAGTAAAGCTCTGAGTCCTGACACCATAGTACATAAAACAACAAACAAGAGAGCCAGGGAAAGGCAGGGTAATGCTTCTTTCTCCTCTACAAAAGCTTGGTTTATTTTTGTCAGCATAACCTGTAGTTTGCTGGTTTTCTGTGAGATCACATATTTGATCAGTTTATGAAAGCGACGATATTATGTGTTTGCCTGAGGGAACAAGGTCAGCAGATTTCATGACCCTGGAGTTTACTCCAGCACTTGGTTCCCATGAGAAAAGTATTAAATTGCCCTTTTCCTCTGGGAGAAGAGAAAACAAAAATCAGAATATATTATAGTCCTCCTGCAGCTACTAACAAGATCTTCTGTAGCCTTTGACATCACCTCATGAAATAATGCAGCAAAAGCTATCTTATTAACACTCAGTGTGCACCTAACCAAATGCACTCTATTTTCAGAGCAGTCAGTCGTGCAAGGGGCAGCTCACTCTCATCTGCTGGAAACATCTCCTACTGCTGTTTTGCCATTTACATCTCTTCTGCACTGCTGTTACTCAGGGTGAACTCTGTGGTCCCTTAATGGCCACCAAAGAAACTTGTCATTAGCTGCAACTCAAACTAAGCTAATGCTCTAGACTCCTTTAGCTCTCAACGTCAAGACGCAATGACACTCACCCAGAGCACAGCTCAGGCCTTAAGATGAGCTGAGCTGCACTGCAGGAACATCAATTTCTCTTCATTTGCCAGATGTAGAAATCTGCAGTCAGGTTAGAGGAATCCTGCCTCTGGAGTATAACCAGCCCAGAAAACATCAACCCAGCTTCCACTGTGGTGCCAAGCATTTCTTGCTGCTTTTAGCACTGTAAGCCCCTCTACATTTCAGCTGACACAGACTCAACTTCTTCATCCTGTCGCTGGCATTGTCCAGCCACTTGCCTCTCCTTCCATCCTCTGTATCTTCATACACTCCTCCAAAACTTTGGAGTTTGAGAAGGCTCACTTGCATATTCCTCAGCACTTTCCTCATCAGTGCTCTAGACATGCTGGCAACTCACTCCGTGGCAGGTCTCATTTTCCTGATATACTACAGGTCAGTTCTCTACCACAGACAGGAGCAAGACCTCCTGTCATCTTTTCTAATCTCAAGATTTCTTCCATCAACAGATTGACTATGAAATGTGGTTTGGCAGCTGAGTTAGAATTGCCTGATTACATACTTGTATTATTAAAGAAGAAATTCTGCCCTTAGCATAGTGATCTGCTGGAAAATAAAACCACATGGAAATCACCTGCAAGGTGTGCTATTTTAGAGGGGACTGTTAATGTAAGTCAGGTTTTACTTCTAAAAATCCTAGCAATATGATTTGGAATGAGAAAGTTCTCCTCTGGGTTGCATCTGTGGTTGTTAAAAAAATCTCTTATAAACTCTGAATTTTGAATACAGCCACCACTGTCTTTTAAAGGAAAAACACAAAAGCATACACTATTCACATTCCCTGATTTCAGCAAGCCAATTCAGTGTTTGCAGCTCACACATTTTGAGTGATATTCATGAAAATGGAAATTATGCACACTTAAAAAAAATAATAAATCAAATTTGACAGAGAAGAAACACACAAAGGATTTGAGAAGCAGCTCAGAATCACCTCTTGATCCTGTTACAGTTCCGGCCATCCAATTCATTGAGATAAGTATCATGAAGGCTCCCCTTACAAGCAAATATTTCCAAAGCCCATTCCACTTTGCCAGCCAATCTTTGAAGAATTGACCAGTTTTCCATGCAGCTGTGCTATTGCCTGTCCCTCATCATTGTACCAACGGCCCTGCTGGGAAATCGAGGCAACCAAAATACTGCAGAACCACCTTGAAATACTGAGATACCAAAAGTGACCTTGTTTTTTAGCATATTGTAATATACTAAATGTGTACATGACCCACATTATAACTTAGAGTCTAAGCTTCCTTTTTTTTTTTTTTTGGTTAAACAATTGAGGTTGCTATTGCTCCTGAGCAAAGTTTAATCGTTATAATATTTCAATTTTGTAATTAAAAAATACAGAAGCCAATCCCAAACTGGGAGTATAATGGCTGCACTTCACAAAGGAGAGATCTGACAAGGGATAAAGCAATTTATCCACTCCTCCTTCGTTCATCTAGAAATTAAATACTTCACAAAAGACCATCAGCAAGATACTTAATTTGTAGACACTAACAACCTTGGCAGCGTCCTTTGCAGAGCAGAACAGCTGTTGAGTTGATGGGCACCTTGTCCCAGGAGGGAAAGTTACAGCCTTCTCCACTGTAACTGTTGCTGTTTTCTGCTTTTCCAGCACTCCTGCTTTGTGCCTAGCTTGCAAGAGAACCCTGTACAGAAATATTGCCACCAACATTGCAAATACTGTTAACTTGAAAAATCACTCTGATCTGCCATTTGTTCTGTCTTAAGTGTATTTAAATTCCAGCAAGTGTTTACATGGCAAACAACCTTTGTTGCTTTCAAAAATTAAAGGAAACAACAAAATGTGAGTTTTTTTCTGATCCAGCTGCTGCTACTCAGGACCGATCAGAGCCCAGCTGTGCTGCAGTACCTCACTGCACTCTTCCTCAGACCAAATACTCAAAGTATGGTGATAAGGAACTCTTTTCACCTAACCTTTGCACTGGGCTAAATGCATTCAAACACTTTCTGTGGTTCACTACTCGACCATTTGCTTCAAAATGTAACATCTTCTTGACAAAAACTTTACATGAGTCTCATTCCCCAGTAGATAAAGCCTCCTTCCTCCAGCACACTTGGGAACTCACCAGCCTACCGCTTTTATGTGGTGCCTCTGAAATCTCTGTTCCCACAGTGCTTTCCCAGACTGGTGTTTACAAGCATGTTTAGGGGAAGTAAAGTAGTGTCAATCTCAAAAGATAAAACCCCATGTCTTTGAAAAACTGCTTTAGGTCTCTGATTTCTAGAGTCTATTTGCTGTGCTGTGCAAGTGCTTTGTACTGAGGGTGATGTTGGAAAAAGGAATTTGGAAAGGTTTCTCACATCCCATCTGTAACCACCCCAAATGGGTAATCCTGGATTGGTTTTCCTTTTAATCTTGCTGGAGAAGAAAGGTAGCTTGCATCTAGCAACATTTCACAAAAAGCCATATGGCTCAGGATGCAAGGGTAGCATAGTACTGTTCTTTTGCCCTCACCTAATAGAGACTTTACTAGATACATGAGACACAAAGTTTGTCTACAACCCTGCTTCCAAATAAGACCACATTTTAGGAATTACACTGCAAAAAAGATTTGTTTTCAGTATCTCAAATGCTGCAAGGTCAGGCAGAAGATGGTAGGAAAGGCATGGACCGAAATCCATTTTCAGGGTTCCGCTTTGAAGGTCTTCAAGAAGCTGGACTCTTCAGTAGAAATCTGAGAGGGAGAAGTTCTGCTACCACGTATTATCTTGTGTGAAGAGACTAATGCAGCAGTTTATTGCTTCAGTTACACAAAAGAACTACATGCCAACTCTTTTGGCTGAGGAAAAAGCACCGCATTGCTTTGCAATTAAAAACAACATGGAAGAGAGCCAAGGGTGAAAGGTGGAGAAAAGCCTAATCTCCCCCAAGCAGAAGGAATGAGAAAGCAGAGTGATGGAACAGAATCTTTTTCTACCTTTGCTTCTGCTGCTTCTGAGATTACAGACAGTTGCAGTCAGTTTAATGGGAGTCCAAGTGATGGTGAGAAAATCAAAGTGGAATCTGCTAACCGCTCTTTCCAAGACAGAAGAAAAGTTAAAACACTAGTTAACATGAGACCTTACTGAGTCAATATATGCTTTGCTCTTTTACATATTGCTCTTTCATGGTAGGGAATATCTTATGACAACTTATCCATCTGCCTTTAGCAGTGTTTCTCCATTGTCTTACACACCGTTTCCTGTCCTGCTTGCAGTAGTGCTGATACGCATTCCCGGGGAGAAGCCATCAGTACTATGCCTTTCCTTGCCAGTCCTCCTTCTCTATGACATTCTAAAATCAGAAGACCCTACTGACAGCACCTGGCTTGTCAATGTGCCAGGACTACTACCCAACAAGTTATTCCAGAGTCCCTTCCTTTCTACCCCAGTTTGCATCATATGTTGTTGGTAATTTTGCATATTGATCCCATTGAGCACCTGGTACAGTTCTGGTCCATGACAAGAGTGCCCTTCCCAGGCTACTCCACAGTATATTGAGACCAGAAAACAATGAGACAGTTTCAGATCTGCTGTCCTGTATGTACAAGCTGTCTTCTTTAAGCCATGCTAAAACTAACATGAATGGGACTCATCAGCTGTTACGAACACAAATAATTATTCACTAAAGCCCCTCTGGAGATTCAGTGGTCATTCCCAGCAGTGGTCTCTGAAGCCCTCTGCAGATTTTCCTCCTTCTACAGTGGTGCAGAGGAAAATTTGAAAGACTCTGCTTTAATAAAAAGATATGTACCATACTGGAACATATTTTTGCATTGATACAGAAATTCAGCAGGAAATAAAGAGACAGAAAGAAACCTTTAAAAAGCAAGCTTTTAAGTGTGACAACATTCAAGTCTGACTGCATAGTTCTTTCTCTGGTCTAGAGGCAGGCCCCTCAATAGGGTAGACAAAAATTTCCATCCTTCAGTAACATACAGCTCTCGCTTCTCAAGCTCTTGAGGAAACCTTTGTAAATGCCGAGCATCTTTGCTCCTAGAAGATCTGAGCTTGGTGCAAGGTAAATCCACTCCATCCTGCCCTCAGCTCTGGCACATTCTATTTTGTAAGGAAGGAAGAGGACTTTCCACCTATCTGCATGACATTAAAAATATATCATGTAAAAGATTAATTTGTGGGTGGAGATCAGGAAAGGAGAATTTGCTTTTGCCAGAGACAGATTTTTCTTCTTTTTAAGCTGAACATGTCACACATTTAAAGTCCAGTTGAGTTTATGAGTTCAAATACATATGATAAATGTATCTCAGTTTCTACAGCCTCATACTTGCTATACAATTCACATACAAATATATTTTTCTCTACAAAAGCATATTTAACACAAGGGCCACTCTTCCCCTGAAACCTAGGATTAATTTACACAATGCATCATTAGAGTCCCTTTTAAAATGTGTTAATTCCTATTAATAAAGATGTTTCAGGCACAAGTTTTAGCTCAGTACATGCTGCAGTGAGGCCCTCAGAAAGAATGCAGCAGAACTCCCATTAAAATAGCTGTTTAGGAGCAGCAGGGCTGCTTCTTTCCAATTTGGAGTAAATATGGAGAGATAACTTAAGGATCACGGATAATTCGCTGTTCATTTGCCCTGTAAAGATGAAGACCAGGAGAAAAATAAAAGGATTTTAAGACAAATCTGCAGCAAAGTCAGTTGCAGAGCAGGGCTTTGGAAGGCATCTCAAAGATGCCCAGAGGTCCTCACCTCCCACTGTACCCAGCTGCTCCTGAAATTCAGTGGTAGTCAGGCACCGTGGCAGAAACCTTGGCACCTTGTCCTCTGCTCTTATTTCTTCCACATATGTTCTCTTCAAAAGGCATTTTAAGACCAAAGTATGAGCCAAAAACCTGGGGGGACTTTTGATCATTCCCAGCATGGAAGGTCTTACATGGCATTCCAGTTTCTGTGACAGCAGCTGATAAAGCAGTGAAGTTACTGTTGGATCTTTGTTGTCACTAAAGTCATCTATGCTTACAATTCAAATAAAAGCATTTCCTCTATACATAAGCTGGGCTTTCTTTCACTTATCACTTCCTCCTGTCCTTTCTCCTTGGGGCTTAAAGGAGTCCCTCCTTGAAGTAATCTTGCACAAGACATAACTCTATTCTGAAGTCTATTACACCTCATAACTTGATAAAATGAAGTGGCTAAGACTCTGGAAAAGTTTTAGAAGAAACTGATGCTGTTGTTGATTGAGGCAATACCCTGCACTTGATAATAATTTATGGACTACAAAAACTACTCTGTCCTCCATGTTTCTCAATTATTCCCAACACACAGTTCACACAAGATTAACATAAAAACCAGGCAAGTTCAGAAAGCTATAAATTCTCACAATAAATTAGCCACTTCCCCTTCATTAGGCTTTGCACAGTCCACATTATTTCCTTTCTGGAGAAAATCATGACTAGTTACTGTCTGCCATCAGGAAGAAAACAACCAGAAACATTTCCAGAGGGATCATCTGACATCCATTTCTAATAATGTACAGGTTAAAAGGTTTTCTTGTTCTCCCCTCTCTGCATCCAGTATTTAAACTTTATGGTCCCAATGACACTAGGAAAGGCACATGTGCTTAATAACAAAACTTGCAAAGAGGTGTGTCTTAAAACATTAACTGCATGCTTAAATATAGAACAGACGTGAACTTGGGCAGTCACTTAATACAGAGGAACAGGTTCTATTTATTCCTCCAACAGCCAGCTTTAGCATAGGAACAACTGACATAGCAGATAAAGGCTATTATGCTGGGATGGTTGTATATAGCACTTCATCAGTACACTTAAAGGCACTCTACTAAAGCAGAGATGTATTGTCGTCCCTGTTTCATAAAAAAGGAAGAGCTTCCCAAGGTTACAATAGAAGGTCAGAAACACATACGTGCAAACATCATCTCCATACCTTAATTCCTATGCTTTGCCCATTAAGTCACACTCTTAAGAGCTTCATAGATTGATTTAATGTTTAAATATTTAACTCATTTATCAACAAACCTAGGAACATTCACAGTATTTTGTCTTCTAAGTTGGACAGAATTAGGTCAGTCTCTACAATATTCAAGTATACAACACTAATGATCCATCTCTCTAACTCTGGAAACACATTTTGTATAAACTTTGGAGAAAATACAGATGGTCCTGATGGATCCCACTTAAATAGGAAGATCAATAAATATTTCAAGTCTTGACAGCATAAATGTAGGTAGTGCTTAGCAAATCTCAAGGTGGAGGTCACAAGAGACATATTCCTGAGTTAATCCACTCATACAAGTTTAAATCCACCCTTCTCTTGGAGGGATAGCATGAAACAAGATGACAGAAGTTAGGGTGACACACATAGCAACCCTGTTCCTGAGGATGAGACTTCCTACTGTTCCCTGTAAGGGAGGCGATATCCAGAAGATGTCATCTTGTCTGGACCACAACTCTCCCCCCTGCTATATCCATGCCCCACAAAACAGGGCTTGCAAGTCACATTGCCTGCTGTCACATTAGTTTTGGCTAGACCAGCTGCAGATGGCAGCCCTGTCTGACCTCTGAAGGCAAAGGAAAGCCTCAATGCACCTTTGATTAGAGAACTTCAGCTAAAATGTCCTTTTTTTGTGACTGTTTTCTTTGGTTTCTGCTGGCAGATGACTTGCTTACCTTTACTGCCTTCCCTGCTCCTTTAGCTGGGCATCATCCTGGCAGAACAAGCTCAGCCCAGACACAGAAAGGCTCCAGAGCTTGAAAGCTGCCCATCTGCTTGTCTTTCCCTCCCCTGCCTCAGTTTACCATAACAAAAAACAAGACAGCAAAGACTAAGAAGTTCATTTTTGCAAAGTGTTTGCAAAACACTATTTAATACAAGTCTCATTTTTCAGAGATGTCAAATACCTCTGCTTTGGCTGAGCACAAATGCAGCACTGCAGCTGAGTGCCAGGCAACCAGCACTCCGCTCTGTCACGAGGGGAGCTGGTCCCTTGTCCCATGAAGTCTCACCATATTTCTGGGAAGTAGGTAATAACTAGAACAGCATTTTCTAGGTGAGGCAACTCAGACTGATACGATCAGTGCTTTGCTAGAAGAGACAGACTGAGTGAAAACGCTGAAACATTCCTAGAAGGCTGCAGTTCAAGAGTAAGTGCTGCCTGTATTTACAACCCTGTTTCGCAGCTCAGTCACTGAGGTTAGCCTTGAAAGGTAACACAATTATCACTTGGAGCTCTGTATTTTCTACAGCTTTTATTCTGAAATATGGCTGAGAAACAAATGAAATGAATAAGCAACAGCTTTTACGAGGAAAGCAACTGAAAAAAAATCAATTGTGCTAGACGTTTCTGCCCAGACTGTCTTGCTTGTCCCGCTTGTGACAGCGTGGAAACGAAAACTGTGTTCCACACAAACTCACGTCTTCGCATGTAAAAGCTCATGCTGACACCACCACAGCACTCAGAGGAAGTGGCTGAAATGTTAGCATTCACAAGGAATAATCCCAGAAATAATGGAGCTACTGTTCTCATTTCCAATCATGAGGAGTGTATGGCCCACAACCACCTACGCTGAAAGGGGCTGTACTAACAAAGGCACATCCAGCACATAAGGAGTTTTAAGAGTGCTGCACTGGGAAGTAGTGGGGAAATAAGACACTCTGGACTCTCCAGAGATTGGTTTCTATTTTCACAGCTATTTTTTTTACAAGCTAAGGGACTACAGAAAGGTATTTAAGCCACCACACCCAAGCAGTAACTAAGGTTTACACGGTTTACTGAGGTCAGAGAGAACTGTCTCACAATGTTTTACCACCCGTGAACAACCCCACAATTCTAAAAATACCTGAGGTAACTGTCATCGCAGGCAACCAATCACTAATATATATTCATATACAAAACCATTTCTGACATTACTCCACTTCATCTGAGAGCTACATCACTTTTTCAAAAGCAAAATCATTATATCTTGACAAAAAAAAAGAACGAGAATAAACACCTTGTGAGATCATCCAGGGATGACAGGGGCTGCAGAGAGGTGGAAAAATCTGTCTACAAAGGAATTTCAAGTTGAAAATCAAGCTTGTGAGATGGCTGAGAAACAGCAGAAGGTCAGAACCTGCTTGCAACAGAAAATGGCTTTATAATCTCAATTACAAAGTTGCTGTTAAGACACCATAACACATCTTTTAAGCAACTCATTAACAATTTATTAAAACATTAGGGCTTTTTTTGAGACTGTTGGCAGATTATTGCTTAAATTGATAAAAGTGTACTGGTCACACAGCATGGATAACTCATTCCTATGCCATTAGAGATACATGTATAGTTTGCAGGTATAGTTTATATTACATCTCATTTTTAAAAAGGGATTTTGCATGCCAAGGTTTTTTTTTTCACATCTGGACCACAAACTAGATAAATTAATTTCTAAACAATGAATTGTTAACTTACTGGAGCACTAAATGTTACTTCTAAATATTCTGACACTTGGTTACCTTATACAGTAATAAATAAAGTCATTAATAAAGACAAGAAGGCATATCTCCATGCTCCAGGAGATGCGAGAATGGCACCTTTCTGAAAGGGTCATATGACTTTAGAGGGAGGTAACAACCTCATTAAAGCCTTTTGTCTGTATGGAGATTTTCTCATTTGTTCAGGCTGAGGGACTTCTTGCTTTTTTTCTAAAGGATTAACAAACAGAAGAGGAGTAGTGCTTCCTTGTCCAAGTTATTCTTTTTAACAAGAAAAAGAAATACTAATTAGAATACAAACCAAGAGCAGTCCAGATGAAGCGGAAATGTTTCTCTCCGCCATCAACAACAGGACCACAGAGACTGGATGACCATACAGTAGAAGGTCTCATTTACTTGACTGATATACTAGAAACCTGTGGCAGTGATTGGTCAGTTTGAACTTTGGGCTCAGTAATGAGCTCTTGAGTTCCCTCTTTGACAGAATGAACCACAATGGTGCTGCATGACTTCATATAGTTTCAACTTATAATTGCAAGCCTGTTCCTTACTATCTTTCCCCAGCTTAAATACCACTTTTTCAAAAGCAGTGCTAGGATTAAAAGAGAAATGAAACCAATTTTAATGAACTCATGCAAATATAAGCCTGATGAAACGAAATCACAGACCTAAGCAGAATACTGCATTGAACACATTTGTATGTTTCATGCAAAGCTCATCTAAATTTGAGTAATTGGACCTAATTTGGCAATCTGCACAATCAGTTTGCAAACTTCAACCACTGAATTTTAAGTATGAGCCTGGAAAATCATTAACACTTGTATTTATCATGGTGGCCCCAATTCAGCACAGTACTAAAATCCATGTTCAAGTCTTTTGCATGAGGTCTCAGTGTACACACAGCATCCCAGAGAGTATCAAGAGCTCTAATTACAGTGAAAAGTCATTGATATGTTCAGTTCACAGAATTTTAATCTCAAATCAATCTCAAATCTTAAACCAATTCTCAAATATCTAAAGCTTAAGTCTGGGAACCTTTCTCCAAAAAGCCCACTCTCTTTATTCCTTGTTCATGCCATGCTATCTGAAAACCCTTCCTCAGACTGTAACCATTGCTCTATTTTCACCTCCACCTACCCCTGTTGCCTGCTGTTGCCCTCCTCCTGCAGATGTTCACCCAGTCTCTACCAAGCAATACAGGAGCTGGATGTGCTTTCCATGCTCCAGGAGCATGAGAGCACCAAACCAGTTTATTAAGGGCAGACCTCCCATGCTCTACCCAGCTTGTTTTGGCTGCAATGAGGGTTATTCTTCATTTGTGTCTCTTCTTCATCAAAACAAGCAATGGGTGTTGAACTTAGAAAAACTGTTCTTGCACCAGGTATCTTAAAATACATCATAGGGAAGAAAACCATTTCCTATTCAGTGATACTCATTTGCCCCTTTTTACTTTATCTAAATTCAGTTCCTTAAAGATAAAGCAAAGCACATTTTTCAAGGTGAAACCTGCTAGTCTCACTTTGAACCAAAGTCTGCATCCATTTGGATGGGAAGCTTCACAGCATCCCAGCAACTTACTTAAAGGAAGGCAAGTAGCCTACACCTGGCATCAGGAACCCTCTCCACACAACCAGAACACCACCAGAGCTTAAATATGGCTGTGTGTCAATAAAACTATTTTGTATCATAGGCATAGCCAAGATCTATTAAGGCAGAGCTGCTCTAGATCACATACAAGTTCAGTTTCTCTCCACGTGTCCCCAGGAAGTGTGCTAATTGCTCACAGCTCTAACACAGGTTTTGCAATACATCTGTAAGACACACCACCACACACTAGGCCAAGGGAAAGGGGAAGATCTGATTCTTTCCAGTGTACAATCTATGGATATTTGGCACATTTCAGCATCATGGCTTCTCTCTTTCTCAAGCCTCCTTCTACTACCCACTGGTACAGTACTGGTACTTCTACTACTACTGGTTGGTTCAGCACTGGGTCCTGGGTACTATCCATCACTGATGTGGTAGAACACAGTTTGTTCACACACTCAGTCACAAAGCTCGACTACTCTCCAGACCCACCATGGGAATTTCTGCACCAGGACAGGGTGATAGAGAAGAGGCAGGACTTTGTGTAGTGATAAGGAAATGCTCGAATGCCATGCATCATCCTGTATCTCCAATCAGTTCCTTATACACAGTATCACAAATTACTGTCACAAACTACATTTCATATTCTTGCAGGTCATCCTAAAAACTGCAATTTAGGCAAGAATATAAGAGCAGCAATACCCCAAATCAGGGCTTCTCTGCAAAGGATTCCTGTTGCTTTTGGTACTTTTGCATCAGGAGAACGTAAGACTTATTTAGCTCCAATACTTTTTAATCCCTCACTAAGCAGAGAAGTGAGAAACTACCTCCTACTCCAACACCACCAAATCCAAGAAAGAGCATAGCCTCTAAAAGAAGTCCTTCCCTGTGACTGCATGATCAGTGAAATTCCCCCATCTCAACAACTCATTAATCCGACTCTGCCAGCTTGTAGAAAAAGAGTTGCAGTGGCATTAAATGAGTTTGAAAAGGGAGATGTCACCAGAACTCAAGTTTCAAAATGCACCTGAGCATCACAGCTCTTTCCACTGCTGAAACAGAGAAATTAGAAGACCTAACGAGGTTTAAAGGGAAAAGAAACAGTTAAAAGGTAACTGGGCATGATCACTTCGCAACTCATGGCGTGACACAGTCATGTCCAAGGCAACTGAACACCATCAGCTGGCCTATGCTTAAATTCCACTACCTTATGCTCCCTCCCTACTCTGCGTAGGCTTCTGTTTATCAAGCTTCAAAGTCTGATCATTAAACCTGATCCAAAATGCTAAGAGACTATTCCTGTCAACAGGGGCTCACTCAGGTGTCTTTATTAATCACAACCAACAAATATTTTAATTCTGGGACCTCGGGGAGGAAGGGGCAGCGTGAGGCTATGTGCCTGGTTTCGTATGAGGAGATGACAACTCAGATCTGCAGTGTCTGATTAATATTAGATGATTGCGATCCGCTGGGTATGCAGTGTAATTCTGGTGCCTTGTTTTTCTCTACGTTCGCTGCATCTCCAATGTTATTTGCACAGCTTCGTGGAACAACAACAAAAAGAGGTTTCATTCCCACAGGACAACGTTGGCTGACCTCCCTCAGTGCTTCATGTAATTCAGAGGGAGCACCCGTTACACAGGAACTGTAACTGAAAGCGCTTTTCAACTTTTAAAAGGAAAAAAATGGCATCCCCCAATTTACATATAGATAGCATTTCAGAGAAGAATGATGCTGACTTCTCCTGCCTTGCATTTATTTACCAAGTCATCCTAACAGAGCAGTCAGAAGGCAACCCTGCAATGGGGCACTGCTGAATACACATCTCTGTGCTATGACTAACAGTTCAGTAGGCTAGCATTAAAATGACATTAAAACACAGTGTGATCAGTGAAAAGAGACAGTGAAAGCAAAGTGCATAACTTTGAGCATAACTCTATGACTAAGGTCCATCCTAGGACTCAGCAGAGGTTCTGGGTTTAACTTTTTAGTGAAAAGAGGGCAGTAACTTAAAACGTGACAGTCACTGCTGTCATAGAGGGGTCTGACCCATGTCCGGTCAACTGCTGCATCCCAGGGGCATCACACTAAAGCTGGCACACAGCAGACCTGCTGCCTTCAGGGAATGCAATAGTAAAGACAGCTGTTCTGAATCAACATTAACACACCTCAGAAAGCTTTTTGGTTTCACTGCAATGTATGGATGGAGTGATTTCTATTTTTTTCCCCTGCTATTCAAAGACCTTTAATAGTACATTACTCAAAAACTCCCATTCTTTCTCTTAGGAATACGAGCAATGCTTCTAATGAACTCTGTCTTAAGAAGGTATGTGTCAGTGAAAGACTGAGATATTTCTAGATCTCCAGTCTCTTTATGCAGCTTAATGCTAATGAAAGGAAACCATTTTTTGCACACAGTGAAAGGGAACAGATGGTGTCACAGTTCTGCTGTGGAATTTAAGTAGAGTGACAACCTATACAGCAGATCATCATCATGGGTGAAACTCTTTTTAGGCAGCAGCATGGAGGGCTTGTTTGATTTTTTTTTTTATTTACTTGTTACTATCCAAAATCCTGAGAAGCTTATTCTTTCCTTTTTACAAAGAACCCTAAGAAAATTGTACAATAATCTCATCATCCTATGAAACCTCAGAAGGCACGTGAAGACCAGTATTTCAAATACACTGTCAAGGGACAGCTGAAAAACAGCACTTCGGATTGCAAACTGTGGCTTTCCAGTCATGTATCTGTCCAGACACCAGCCGCTGGCGAACAAACCAATGAGGGCTTAAAAAGGACATTGTCAAGTTGAAAATCACTCCTCTTTCTGAAATCTGGTCCCCAGTTCTAATTATGCCTGCAAGGGAGATGATGGGGGGAAAGAGGTCTTTTTTTCCATTTGTAATAATTTTGTATTTTACACTTTCAGTTGACAATATTCTCTATATAGAACCTGACTGGTTCCTTTCTAGGTTCACCTGCTTTCAGCCTGGAGAAAAACAAAGGGGTTGTTTTGTATTGGTTTAAATCATACCTGGAAATTTACCCAGAAATACAGAATCTAATGGTGCTTTCCATCCCATAGATTTGTTGCTGCTGCTGTTTACTAAACTGCTAGTTGAATTTCTCTGACCCTATTGACAACAGTGTCAGACATATGTTTTCACGTGCTGATCCTACCAGAGGCATCTGAATCCCCAACAAAACATCCCCTTCTGGTGAGACAGTCCATATGCAATATGGTTTCACAATTTTTGCTGTTCTCATTCCTTCATGTTTCTCTTCTTTCAGCTTACTTGAACTGCCTGTATGTGTATTTTACAGTGCATATCACTAAAAGCAACAGATGACATGCTCATCCACTCCATCGTTCACATCAATAGCCAATCTCTGCTCAGCCCATATCCCACAAGAAAAGGGATTAATCAGGCACCGACATCTCTGGAGAACAACAAAGCTCAGACTGCCGGGTTAGGGTTCAGACTCCTCCAGCAAAAGCCTGGACCAACTCTACTCTCTCTGAAGCTCTGGAAAACGTTTGCATGATGGCAATCCTATTTTTGCAGAGACAAGGATGATAGCTATACAAAGTTACCCAGTTTGCAAGCCCTTTTACAGTATTTACAGCGAGAAAACCAGGTCTTAGATATATTGACAAACTCACATAGTCCTATTGGTGCATTTCTATTTGCAACATGCTCAGTTGTGACTGGAGAACAGCAGAAATCAGTCTGTGTGAGTCTGGGGAAGGCAGAGCAATACAAGCACCAATGCACCGAGTGCCGTGGTCTCCAATGATCCCCTGTGCTCAAGGTATTGTGCTCCCCTAGGTCTATAAAACAGTAGTGTCTACAGGTAAGGTAGTATATAATAGTCAAAAGAATCATAGAAAATCCACTTTTCAATGCAAGAAAGGACAAGCTTAAGATCCCCTCCCCCCATCCCCCATTTAGCCAGGACATGCATCCATCCATCCACGTGGGAATAAATTAGTACTTTGTCATACAAAAGGGGATGCCAGGGCTCTTTCAGAGACACAGCACCTCTAGTAACAGAGACCACAGGAACCATTATTCCCACAACAGCAAAACGTCCCTGACCCAAAAAGTGACAATGCTTACAGGAAGGATTGCACAAAGATATATTTGGGATGGGAGCATTTAAAGGGTGGAAAAGCAGCAAAATATTTAGTAAGTGAATTCTAAACTCACTTGCAGGAGTTCACAAGATGTAACCTGCTGGTTAACACATCTTGTAGGGAGGGGCAACACCACCTTCTAATGCTTCCTTGGAGAAGTGAAACACTCAGGGCATTCCTTAAACGTGTCAGGTAAAATCACTACTTTGCTCCAAAGCACCCAGCCTCTTGCTGCAGAAACTCAACAGCTATTACACAGCAAGTGTGAAGTGAAGAAGCAGAAAGAGAGGAGATTGTCTGTAAATAGGGTTAATCCCTGCAGGTAATACCCTTCCCGTTAATTTGTGCAGCATTTTCCAGTCTGCAGATTCTCAATCTCATTTAACATCTCTCTCACACTGCAAGTAGACACATCTGAGCTCCCAC
>WBNH01001143.1:4641-25846 GCA_013401255.1 Urocolius indicus
TGGGGGGGGTACCGTAGAGCGGGGAATAGGGGGAGCGGAGCACAAAGGCAGCCTGGGGACCCCCTCCCCACCGGCACTTGGACGGGGCGGACCGGGGAGGGCGGTGGAAGTGATGCTCTGTCGGTGTTCGGACAAAGGGAATGGTGTCTGCCCCGCAGCGGCAGAGCCCGCAGTGGCGATGAGCCGTCCACGGAGACACGCGGTCCTGCGTGGCGCTGAGCGCCGCCTCTCCTGCCACAGTGCGAATCCTTCCCGGCGGCACGGGCAGTACCGGAGCTCAGCGGCCTCCGCGTTCCCCGCGCTGTCAGCCCCCGGCTCCACGCCCCGGGAGGCAGAGGAGTTGCCCCACGCGGAATTTGGTGTGTCTTGTCCCCCCCACGCCAGCAGCGTGTGGGGCTGACAGCCCATACCGGGACCCTCCCCCCGGGCCACACTTCAACTCTGACTCTCGCCCCACTCGGGAGCCGCCGCTTTCTCCCGCCGCAAGTACATCCTTGAGGCAGCCACGAGAAACCGACACGCGAGTCCAAGCCGTGGGGGCCGCGTCCAGCCTCCGTGGAACCGGAGGTCTCAAGTGAGCAGTGGTTCGCCCGCAGTCGAGCAGGGTCCCCAACTGCTCCGCGGGAACGGTCAGAGAGGGGCTCCAGAGGGTCCCGGCGGCGCTTCTGCCCCGTCCCGCAGAGTGCAGCAGTTTCCACGCTCTGCAGCAGCCCGGGAATGCATCGCGCGTGGGCAGCATCACTGCCCGGTTCTGAGTGGGCTTCTGTGGTGCCATCCACGCGGGACGAGGACAGAGGATCCTCCTGTGGATCTGTCCTCGTCTCCTGCTCTCTGCAAAAGAGCTCGAAGCCGAGGGGAAGTGGACCTGGGCTGCCGCTGCGCTCACGCGTGGAAGCTCCCACGCCGGGCGTGGCCCCGAAGAACCAGCTGCGCCCGCTCTCCGAGAGATGAGACCGCGGCCGCCTCGCCCCGAGACTCCGCCGTGGCTCTGTCACCCGTGACGGGGACGGCGAGGTCAGAGCGGCTGCGGGACCATCTCTGCTGTGCCCCTGCTCCGTGCCGGGTCTACGGGTCACTCGGGGTCCGCGAGGAGCAACGAGACCTGGGGTACCCCGGGAGCGGCATTGGGGACACAAGAACACCCGCACCACAGAGCCCTGCCCGGTACCACCGCTCAGGTGGGCGAGGATCTACAACGGAGGTCACAGGGACAACGGTTTCCCTGCTGTGGGAGGTGACACGGGTGGGGGCCTTAGGCTGGAAGGACTGGAGCCCCAGGGGAGATGTGGGGCGCGTGGATGTCGTCCCTTAGGGCAGAGCCCTCCTCCCACCGCTGCTGGCCGGGGTAGAGCCACGCTCAAGGGACAATCCATCACGCGGCTCCCGTGGGCTCCCTGCCCCACGCGTCCAACTCTGCGGCTGCAGGAGCTGTTGCACTGAGCGGATTTTGCGCGGCGTGACCGGCTGGGCGCGGGTGGGGAGGGGCCGGGAGGGTGAAGCGTATCTCCTGTGCCCTCCCGGCCCCCAGCGAGCCGCGTCCCACCAAGTTTTTCGTTAATATGGAATTAAACGTTGCTAATTAAGGCAGGCGGAGGGGCGGCTCGTGCATTGTTGTGAATGCGTTAGTCTGGATCCTGCTCCCGGTAAACTGCCGCCCAGTAGAGAGATTCGGGGGGCAGCAGGTCCTCGGGGGGACTCGGGCCCATGGCGGGGTCTGCATGGGATGCGGATCGTCTTCTTGATGGTGCCGGCACCGTCTCCTCGCTCGCTACCCGGGGTTCCTGGAGCAGCGCCCGTGACGGCTTAGCAGGGCTCGTCCCCGTGGCCGTGGGGTTACTGCACCACGTGGAAACGGGATGTTTGCCCCGCACCTTCGCTGCCAGTGTCCTGGAGTAGGTGGGGAACACGGTCCCGGAGCATTATCTCCGCCTAAAGGGCCGCGGAGCTCCTCGCCGAGCAGCTGCATCTGCTTTATCGCCTGTGCGGATCTAAGCGGCTTCTCGAAGTCCCACAGACACGCGTGGGGACGGAGAGGGGAGACGCCGCGGCTCCAGCCGCCTCTCGTGTAGGTACCGGCGGAGAGCATCGCTCCATCCTCCGCCATGACCCACGCAGACCCCGCAGGGGCCGGAGGCTGGGATCCTTGTTGCGGTGCGGGAGGGGCAGTGAGAAGACGACACGTAAACGAGAACGGCGCGGGGAAAGCAGCGGGGAGCCACAGCCGCTGCATGGGGGTCGGGATGGAGCTCCCGGGTCGTGGCCGAGCCAGGACCGGGGCTGTGGCCGCTCCTGGGGGGGTCTTGGCCCTCAAGGACAAGCGGGATGGAGCCGCCCCGGGACGAGACAGAGGCTGGTGGGACCGTCCCCGGCTATCCCGATCAATTCCTCTCGCTTCCGAAGGTTGCCGAGGGACCCCGTGGCTCCGTGGAGCGGGGTCGGTGGTGCAGCGGGAGCCCCTCCCTCCCTTCCTCCCTCCCGGGCTACCGGGAACAGGAGCGGACCCCGGGCACGGGCCGCCCTCTACTCTCCAGAAGTCAACGGCAGAAGCTGCCTGGGGGCCCCACGGGGCTCTCGGCTAGGGGGACAGCTCATCCTCTCGCCTTTTCCACTCCCGCCCTGTCCGGGGGCTCGGCGATGGACTCGGGGACGCCTCCAGCCCGGAGAGAGCGTGTGCCGCCGCGGCAAAACCCGTTTTCCTCCTATTTGACCCCAAATCTGCCCCTCGGCCGCCGGATCTCCGCTCCCCCGGCCCCTACTCGTGCGATGAGCTCCTCAGGACTCAGCGGGCCGCCGCGGACCACAGAGCCTGGCCCCCCCCCCCCCTCCTGTTTCTCGCTGTGTAGGGGCTTGTACGGCTGTGACCTTTGCAACGAAAGCAGGGGGCTACTCCCCCGCCCAGGACCACGCGTGGAAGCGGCGGGGCGAGCACGCGTGTCCGAGTGCGGCTGAGCCAAGGGCAGCGGTGTGGCGGGAGGGAGCTGGCTCCAACCCAACCGCCGGCACGATCGATCTCCTCGCCGCAGCCGGGCTCTTCCCCGCGGCTTCCTGAGCGCTGCGGTGAGCGCGTTTCAGAAGCCGCTCTGCCCCACGGACACCCACGTCCACGACGGCTACGACACAGTCCAGCTCCTGGTCCAGACCGGTTCCGCGGGTGGACGAGGCTATCGGTGCTGGTCGGACACCCGGGTACGTCACGGTCGCACTTCCCCGTGTCTCCTCCTCCTGGGCGACCCGCGTATAGCCCCATGGCTGGGACGGCGGCGAGAAGAAGGGGCAGAGTCGTTTCCTCGGCAGAGCCCCAGCGCCAGCCTGTCCGCAAACCGACCGGTCCAGATCTGTGTCCTGGGAGAGGAATCCTGCATGCTGGAGTCCCATTCCACGCGAGCTCTCTGTGTGCGTGGATGTCTCTCACCGCAGCCTCGGGGCAGCCCGTCTTGATTGGCCCCGCCGCCCACTTCGGTTACGAATTTCTTTCGATCCGGTCCCATTCTCGAACCGGACAGGAAAACGATTCCCTCCACTGGTGTCTGTAAAGAGCCACGATGAGCCTGGAGGTGAATTCACGCCTCCCTGGCCGGTACCGGGCTGTGCCACGGGGCGGGTGCACCCCCGGGGACTTCGCGGCCCCGCCGACCCCGGCCTTGCCCAGGGTTCGGGAGCAGCCCGGCCATCGGTACTTTGCCTTTTCGTTTCGGAGCAGCTCGGGGTGAAGCGGAGAGGATTCGACCGGCCCCGGGCTGTGGCACGTGAAACCCACGCGGGAGCAGGCGTCTGGGTCAGGATCGGCCGTCCCCGCGACCGAGGGAGCCTGAACATGGGGCCACTCGTGGGCTCAGTGCCGCTGAGACCAGGCTGCCCGTCTTTCCCAACTTTTTTTTCCGCGGACCACAGCGCTGCAGAGCGCCCTGATCCCCGTCTCTCCCGTGCCACCGGGGCTGCTGCCAGTGGGGCCGCGGGCTCAGCCGCTGCCCGGAGTGCCGGGGTACTCGGTTCGTGCAGGGAAGATCCCAGGAGATTCCCCGTGGGGCTTCTCCTTCCCACTCCCCGCAGATCAGGAATTCCCGGGAGAGAAAGTTGACGTGTTGAACATCGAATTCAGGCCCGGGCAGGGCTGGGGCCAGAGCAGAGGGTCCTGGTCAGAGCCGCCTCTCTCTGTCCCGTTGGTCGTTATTCCCCGGTAATAACCGGGGCCTTGGCCAACCGGCGAGGGGGTGGCTCCGGGGAGCTGCATCTCAACGCCGCCGCGGGACCAGCCGAGCATCCTCTGCGTGGCACCGGGGCCCGGGTCAGGGGTGCTGAAGGACAGCAGCGTCCCGCCCACCGATGCGACCGAGCCCCGTTTGCCGCCCTTCGCCCCGGCCCGGCCCGGTTCGGTCCCCGGGGACAGGCGCGGGGAGCGGCGGGAGCGGTGGCGGGTGCGGTCCGGGCTCGTCCCCGGGATGCTACAGGAGAAGGCGGCCCGATTAATTCCAGGTGCTTTCCATAGGTGGCACCGTCCTACTGGAAATGGCGGCTGCGTCCTCTGCTCAGCCGGCGGCGCTCCCGCCACCCCCGAGGGGACACTGCTGCTCCCTGCGCCCCGAGGATCCCCCCCCGCACCTCGGGCTTCGGAGGGGCAAAGCGCCCGCAGGAGGCTCCGGGAGGTGGGACAGTCCCCGCGCCCCCAAGGGCGATGCGGGGGGTTTCCCCTTCCCGGTTCCCACAAGAGAAAGCAGTAACCGTCCTCCTCCGGAGCACCCACCCGCGAACCGTCCCACGGTCTCCCGTATCGAAATTGCGCGTGGGAGCCGCATGGGAGTCGCACCACGCGTGTCCCTGCAGCCACCTGGGCTCCCTCCTCTGCATGGCCCAGGAGGCCGTCGCGCCCCACGCACTGCTCGGGCGAGACTGAGCGACAAGGTCACCACCTGCGTGCCCTTGGGGGAAGCGTCCACGAGGACCCCTGAGAGCCCACTCCCCATTTTCCAAGCGTGATGCTATGCACCGAGAGCTGCTCCTCCCCTCCTGTCCCGGGGCCTCTCACTGCTGCCGCGTGGCTCTGCGGGTCGCACAGAAACCCCCGTGGGAGGAGAGAGCTGCTCGTGTGTGTGTGTGTGTGTGTGTGTGTGTGTGCGCGCCCCACTTTATCGCCCTGCTGCAGGTCGCGAGCTCGCTGCACAAAAGACCTTTTGTTTCAAGGGGTTCTGAAATTGCTGATTATTTGTAGGCACGTAACTGCGAGTTGTTTGCGAAGGGGTGTAGAAGGAGAGACCGACCAGAGAGCTGCGCCGGGAGAGGAAACCTGAACGCTTCGGGTGCTTCGGGACGTTTTCCCTCACCAGCTCCATCCCACCCGCCCGCACCGCTGTCCACGTCCCGCAAGGACGGCAGAAGGACGATTCTGCTGCCTCGCGGCTCCGGCTGCAGGAGCCATGGAAATGCCACACGAGTGGGCAGGGATCACCCGACGGCCCCACCGCAGCGGGACGGATCGCGCTGCCCAGCCCAGCGCTGCCGGCGGCGACGTTTCCCCCCCGGGGAAGATCTCACGTGGGATGTGGCCGATGATGTGGGGTGCGACTAGAACTCCCCGCTCCTGCCCTCACCCCTGCCCGGCCGCGCCCGACCCCGCCCGCGCGAGGCCCCCTCAGCTCTGCTTTTAACAAAAGCAATTAGAGGTGAAACGCGGCCCATTTGCATTCCACCTAATGACCGGCGGCGGCTTCTCCCGGGTCGGGGGGGAGGGGGGGGCGGCATCTGCGGCGGGGGCCGGGTCGGGGGGCCCCCCGGCGCCCGCCCCCNGTGGGCACGAAGCTGACCCCCCCCTGCTCCCACGGGTAACCCCCGACGGACGCCTTCCCCTTCACTGTGCACCCCCTTACCGGGAACCCCCCACACCCCGCACGATCCCCGGTGCCGCGTCGCCGTCCCTTGCGCCCCTCTGCGAGAGAAGGGGACGCAGTGCCGTCTTCCGTGGGTACCGACGGCGCGCGGCAGCCCACGGCGCCCCCGAAGTGCGGCGAGACCGCGGCTCCCTGCTCTGTCCCCATTATGTGGGTCATACGGGAGGCCGTGTCCGACCCACTCGCGGGTCTCAGCGATGCTGAGAGTCAGGAGAGGCTTCACAGTGCCTCGCCGCATTCCAGCTGCGGGAAGCCCTGCGGGGCCGGGCCCCCTCCTTCTCGTCCCACAGAGGCGGGGGCTGTGCCAGGGGAAACCTTCCCGGGAGGCACCGACGTCCTTCGCACCGTGCACGGCGGGGACGCCGATTCCCCCGCACGCGGGTGCCCCACGGGCTGCGCGCAGCAAAGCGCTTTCCCGTGTCCAGCCGCCCCGACGCCCCCTGCAGCCGTTCTCTCACGGGAGACGGGTCACGACAAGCCCAGCTCCCCACGCTCGCGTTTTCGGGACGTCCGATTGTCCCGCGGATACCCGCGAAAACCGCCGGCGGGGAGCGAACTTCGCGGGAAAGTCAGCGCGGGCAACCCCCCGCGTACCCACGCGTGCCCGTTCTGGCCCCGCGGACAGGCACCGGGCGGACGCAACTGTGGCGAGCGGGAGGCGACGGCCCCACGCAGGACCGCAGGGTCGTGTTTTCGTTGCGGCGTCGCCGCGGAGCCGGTGCCGTGGCCGAGCCGTGCCACGCCGCCTCCCCCGCCCGCGCTTTTCCACCACCCATTTCTTCTCTTTATTTCTTTGATTTCTATTAATTTTATTTTAATCCGAGCGCGAAACCGGGCGCTTGCAGGAGGCGGCTGCGAGGCGCGAGGCGCGGCGGGCTCGGGGGTGTGTAAAGGAACCGATCCGCCCCATCCATCCCCGGGCTCAGAGCAGCCCCTGCGGGCAGCGGGCGGGGGGCGCCGGGGGGTCCGGTGCCACTCGAGGCGGCGAGTCCCGCTCCTCCCCGCCGCGCCGCAGGTGAGGCCCCTCCAGGGAAGGAAGGCTGCGTGCCACACTCCGGGCCGCACCGGGGGCTCCGCTCCGGTCCCGCCGGTTCTGGGAACCTCCGTCCGCACCCCACGCCGTCTGCCCCCGGGGTTCCCCGTGACTGGCGGGGAGGGTCACGCCGCTTCCTTGCCGTTCCCGTGTCCAACCCCACCCCCCCCACCCCCCCGTCCCCATGGCAGGATTCAGCGGGCTCCGCCGAGCAGCCATTTTCTGCAGCTGCTTCTCTACCGGAGCTTTGCCGGGCGGCGGGGCCGGGCGGCGGCACAGCCCGGGAGGGTCCCCGCGCCCCGCTGGCTGCCGCCGCCACCGACGTCCCGAGCCCGGCCGGGCGGGGACCGGGGGCCGGGTGAACTACGCTGCAGGGCTCTCCGTGACAATCCCACCCTTTCCCCGCCATTTTGTTACCGTGCTGGCGTTTTCCCAAAGCACAGACAGAGCGGGAGCCTTGGGAACGGGCACCCGTTGTTCCGGGGCGGGTGGTCCCCCGGTCCCGGGTCCCGCTCCCCTCCGTCCCCGCCGCTCCGCACCTGGCAGCGGGGCAGGTCCCGGGACGCCCGGCCGCCGCCGGCTCCTTCCCACCGGGATCGCCCCCGCATCCCTTCGCGCCCCACGCACACAACAGCCGCGGGTCCTGACTGTGTCCACGCAGGACACAGTCACGCGAGGCTGGAACCGGTCTTCGGGTCACTGTCCCCGGGCGAGGGGACATCTTCCCTTCACCATCCTCCCTGCTCTTCACCATCGTCCTTTCCCGATGGGCCGGGGACGCAAGCCTGGCAGCCTCCCTCTTCTTGCCCTACGGGCAGCACGTGCCCTGACAGCCTGGGGACCGTCCCGTCGGCGAGTGTCCGTCCCGCGGCCGAGCCGTTCGGTACAGAACCCTTCAAACGGCGACGGCACCGGCTCCTCGCGGGACCAGCCCAAAAGCCCTCGCGGGAAGTCCGTGGGGATGGCACCACGCTGTGCGTGGCCCACGCGAGGCTGGACGGCCCGTCGGGGCGGACAGCACGGGCAGCTTGGCAGGGAGAGAGACGAGGGGGAAAGGAAACGACCGGGACGAGCCGCGGGGCTGTGCCGGTTGGCGCGGGGACGGGCGGGCGGGATGCCCTGACGGGGAGGATCGATCCCTCCACCCGTGCGTGGGGTTGACGAAGACCGGTGGCAAACACCAACCAGGGGACAGAGCGGGCGAATGCGTGTCCTTCACCCCACGGCTGCACTCCCGGGACGAGGGGGGGGGGGGGGGGGGGCGCGGGGGGGGGGGGGGGGCGGGAGGGGGGGGGGGGGGGGGGGCGGGGGGGTTACTCGGCTGTGGCACGATGCGGGAGACCCGAGCGCGGTGGTGGCGGGAGCGAAGCGTGGCGGGGCCGGTCGGTGCTCCGGGTTGGGCCCCTGGAGCCGAGCGGCGAGGGAAGGCGGAGAAGGGAGCGGGGAAGGAGGAAGGGGGGGGGGCTCCCGCAGTGCTGCAATGCAGCGCCGCGCCGAGAGCCGAGCCCGCCGGCCCGGCAGCGCTCCGCCGTTGCTGCAATGCAGGTGTGAGCACCGCACCGCGCCGGGCTGGACCGAGCCGGGCCGGGCCGGGCATCCCTTATCCCGCCAGGCCTTCCCCCACCCCAACCACACTAGGTTTTGGGTCTCCTCCCCTTTCTCGCTCCCGTTTCGTTTTCTTCCCGCCCCTGCCGGGACCGCGGGACGTTTCCTCTCGCCTCGGGACGCAGCCGACCGGTGTCCCCGGGACCTCCCGCTCGCCCTCGGTTTGCCAAGAGGGTCTCATCGTGCCCCGGGCGTTGTTCGCCCCCACGCCAGCAGTCCCCCTGGTCCTCTCCACTTCCCAGCTTCTCTCTGGGAGTGCCGCAAAGCCCCCGATGCTGCACCGACTCGAGGCGAGTCCCCGGTTCCTGGAGGAATCTCTCCCCTCCTCACGTTACATTCAAGTTGCCCCTCGGGGACCCTTACCCGAGTATCAGCCAGAGCTTCACCCCCTCCCCGCCCTCCTCTCCTCACGGTCCCTCTGCAAACAACATTGTGGGTCCCACGCGGAACCCCAAGCAGGGAGTCCCACGTCCACTCCCCTGCCCCGCGTCTGCCGTCTGACACCTGGACACGCATCGCAAGGACACGCAGCAATGTGGATGCGTGTGGGAGCATCGGCGAAGGGGGAGCCCCAAGCCATGACCCCCCCTCCCTCTCGGGCCAGCATCTCGAGGCGTGGGTGCGCGGTGGTGTGCGGGCACAGCTGCCGGTGAAACACGCGAGAGCCCTGGAGAGAACGAATTGATCTTAGGAAAGTCTGAGCTGATGAACACACAAACCCATCAGCGAAGGCGAATCACGAGGAGGGCATAAAACGGTGGGCAGTGGTGTTTCTAAAGCCAATGTAGTCACCCACTGCCCGTCCCTGTCCCACAGGCGTGGATTGCACCCCTACACCCCTCGCCTTTCGGGGGTCCAACCCCAGCAGCCCGGGCCCCAGCGGTGCTGGGCCAGCCCTGGGTTTGCCTTCTCGCCTGGTTATTTTATCCCTGACGCGGTGAAAATGGCACCGTGCTCCAGCTCCAGCCGGCGCGGACTTCAGCCGCTGGATCTGTGGTGTCTTCATTTACCATATGAAAGCTCATCCGAGTCCCTGAATATCTCCCTTGTGTTGAGGTTTACGGGCTGATCAAAGGATACTTGACCATCCCCTTGGGACGCTGAGTAGCCCCCACGCCCCTGGCTGCCCGGGCTTCCCGTGCCCTCACCGCATCCTCCGCCTCCGACTCCTCTCCAATATTTCAGTGTCTCTTTCGAGCTACCGGAGACCGTCACACGCGAGAGCGGGCTCACCAGTGCCACACACCGAGGCAGTACCGCAAGCCCGCTCCGCCTTGAACTACCCCCCGCCAGCACCGGGCACCTCTGGCACTGCCGTCCCGGCCCTCCGTGGGACACAACCCCGTGGGAAGGGGGGGGACGACGACACATGATGGGGTTGGGATGGCGACCCTAAGCCATGGTCCTCGAGCTTCGATTTTGTAGTTGAGCTCTCCTAGGCAGGCTGTCCCCACAGAGCCGGTGTGCGGGTTCAGAGCCCTCCCTGACCACAGACCCCGCACCGCTGCCGCCGGAACAGCAGCTCCCGTTCGGGAACCGCCTCGAGCTGGTCCAGCTCTTGTCTCCTCACCCTGTGTTCTTCCTCCAGGAAGGGGAAGGGAATGAACTTGAGAAGCCCACTCGTCCCGGTGGGGGCACGTCCCGTGCACCTCGAAGGATGGTTGAGCCCCACAGCCCCGCACCGAACGGCTGTTGGATCGGTTCTCTGCAAGAGCCCTCCGGTTACCGCATCCCCTTTTGCCATTCAGCCCTCCCATAGAGACTCTTTGTCTCGTGGGCAGCCAGCTCACCCTTCGCCTGGACTCCCCCAGTCCACGCCTCGAGGAGAAATCTGCTTCCCACGGCCTCTCCGTGCCGCCCCCCACCTCGGCACTGGGCTCCCCAAGCACGGGGGATGATGCCCCGTGCAACAAAACCTGTTTCGTGGGCTAGAGGTGCACAAAGCAGAGGTGAAATTGCCTTTCCAGGGAAAGAGAGAAAGAAAGGAGTTAAGCCTGTTAGGTCTGAAGCCAGAAAAGGCGATGCCACGGCCAAGAGTTCTTGGTCCCAAACCCGGACGGGAGATGGAAATGGTTCCCGTGATAATGCTCCTTTCTGCTCGGCCGTTGCTGCAAACCACAAATTGCTGCTCGCAGCACAAACCATGGCAATGTGATACACTAGATTAGATGTCTCTTGTTGGCTCTCTCCGCGCCGCGTTTGCTAGGAGCTATTTCTGAGTTCTGAGAATTAAAGCACCTTCAAGAAGCAGAGCATCAAACGCTGGAAAACTGGGTCTGCTTCGGGTTGCAGGAGTACAAAAATTAAACCGTCAGGAACAAGGAGACCGTGGAGCGAATGAAGAATTCTTCAAAGCTGAGAGGGACCCCCAGGGAGGGTTAAAAATGGCTCAGGGTCAGCTTAAGCCTTTAAAGTCAAGATAAGACCCTGTTCCAGCAGCCCGCCGGGGAGAGCCAGGGCACCTCTGGGGTCCGACCACCACCACGCCAGCTTCTCCCGCTGAACCCACCGTGGACCTCCCCGGTTCAGCCGTTGCTGGTGACTCCACGTGAAGCAGAACCCGAGCAGAGGCGGGTGGTTGCGCGACCAAATCCACGCAGCGCAGCGGCTGTGGAGGCACACAGCTGGCGTGGAAGCAGAAGCTTGGCTCCTGCAGACGGGTGAGCACATCACAGACAACCTCTCCTCCTTCACTCCTCAAGCCCTGTGCAGTTACTCTCACCTGTGACAATTGTTTATCAGCACAGGTGAAAGTTACCACTTATCTGATACTTGGAGGGGTTTCGGTGGCTCCCCGGTACAAACCTTCCCTCTCCGAAGCTTCTGGTTGGTGTTTGATGGCATCTGACGCTCGTTGCGTCTTTTAAATGAATTATTTTAGCCAAAACAGGAATTGTGTCTTTTCCCGAACTCCCGGGACTCTGAGCTCTGTGCGGGGCTTGGGGAGCTCCTTCCCCTCGACAGCACCCCGGAATCAGGAGAGAGACGTACCAGCAAAGACACCCGGAGATTTTGCTCCAAAAGAGGGGGAAAAAAAACCCCCAAACCTCCATCTCCTGAGATCACAACGTCCGACTCCCACCAAGAGCGTTTCCAGATTTCCTCCTGCTCTGCCCCAGCACCGGGCGTTGCTGCCCGCCCCGGTTCCCCCGAGGGGTGTGTGGGGGGTCACCTTTATCGCATGGCAGAGCCCACCCCTGCAGCCCATCCCGCGGGCTCGCCATCCCCCCTGCCCCGCCGGCAGCTCCGCCCGCTGCCCGCCCCCCTTCCCCCAGCTCTCACACCGGCGGCTGCTCAACCCTCCAGCCCCAGCAGCATCAGTTTTGTATCATCTAAAGCAGCTGGGGATTGATCCTGCCTCGGAGCTGGTGCGGCGATGCCCATGCGGTATGACACTGTGCCACGGAGCATCCCCCGCAGCCTGGGGCAGGACCAGCCTGGTCCCAGTGGCCACCCTGGCTCTAGTGCTGGCCCTCCTGTGCTCATCCAACCACTACCAGCATCTGGAAGGAGGGAGGTGCAGAGCCCAGATTTCCACCCTGGCCTCTCAGCCCTTGGAGCAGTTTGTGGTGGGCAATTTTCCACCCATAGAGAGGTGATCTCTGAAGTGTGGGCAATGCTGGTTCTCCTATTCTCGTGCTTCATAACTGAGAGAAACACAGGCCTGCTCTGGGCACAGCCAGAGGGGAAGGAGCAAAGCCCAGCAACCCAGGGCCCTTCTCTGGGCAAAACCCCATCTGGGGTCAGGTTGTTCCCTTTGGGATGTGGCTCATTTCACGGCTGTTACTGAACACACCTTCTCATGTGACATATCTCGGGCTTGGCCCTGCCGCAGATGGAGGTGGGGTGTCCAGTGGCTACCCAGGAGATGGAGCTTTACATTGGCACAAGAACTTTTTGCTCAGCACAGTCTTTTTAACCAGCATTAAACATATGTTTGTTAAAGCTTCCATCAGCTCAGATCCTCTGTTCAGGCTGCCTGCTAATGCATTCTATAACAATAACTCTTTCTAATCTGCTTTATCTGTAGGACTTTTCTGCCTTGGCTGCCACAGCACAACAGCAATACCTCCTCAGGGTTTAGGTTTGTTTAGGTTAATTTAGGTTAGGTGTGCTTCAGTCAGAAGGCACCACCAAAGCTGCATCCACACTCAGGTCATGGTGATGTATAAATGCCTTGGGAAGTGGGAGTGTGGCTGTACCCCCTTCCCAGTACCACCATGGGACGGAGCCTGTAGCACTGGCAAGGCTCTGTCTCAGTGTCCTGGCTGGGTTGGGATCTGTTGTTCAACCAGAGCCAGTGCTGTCCCTTCCAGAAGGTGTCTGATGGAGATACTGGAGGGTTTAGCAGTTGGTGATTAAGTTTCCTTCTTTCCCCACCCTTACACCCCACAGGTACTATCAGCTGGGATGGCACACAGCCCACTGTGCCAGAGATGGATCTCCTGGGACTCAGGGTGGCTCCTGGCAGGCTGCTCTGCACAGCACAGCATGGTTTATGTGCCTGCTTGTTCGATAAAAATAAATCTTCATGTTTGCAGTTTGCTTTAAACTACATCAAGGTGTCAACTGAACTGATGGCCCCCTCTGAGAAACGACTGCTGGCAAATTGCTGCTGGGTGAGTCTGAGCTCTGCCCTGCAATGGGAGGCACCGGCGGGTCTCAGCCCTGGAGGGACACCCCAGCCACCCTCAGCCCCCAGCAGTGCCTGGCCCAAACCTTCATTACTACAGAGACCCCCGTTTCTCTCCCACTTGCACCCAAAGGTGTGTCACAGTAACACCCCTTCATTGCCCAAGACACCTCACATGCCTGCACAGACCCGGGGCTGGCTCCTGTGAGCAGCCACACCATCAGGCCCCTCTTTCCTTCTTGACATCCCCCCTGCCACAGGCTGCACAGCCACCACGGACTCTCTCCCAGGTCATCCAACCCTATCCCCTTCCCCTGTTACTCCCTGCAGCAATCAGGGGGTCTCTCCTCAGGAGTGCAGTGAGGGGGGCCCAGGAGCTGAGCCCCCATCTCCTCCACCCAACATCTTGCTCACACAACCGTTCTCACTGCACTGACGCTGCCCAAGGCTGAGCTCTGCTGCAGAGCCGTGTGCCTGGGTCAGATATCTCTGGTGGCAGCCACCTCCTCAACGTGTGAGCTGCTTTGTTTTGCCTTTAACAGGATTCTCCCCAGCTCTGGGTACAGGCAGCAGCTTTCCCACACACAGGGCACCCTCCAGAGTCACTTGCTGAAGCTCTGGGAGCGCCTGGAGATGGTCTGGGCAACGTGCAGCCTTTTTCCTCCCATGGTGCAAACATAAACAGAGCAGTGTCCTTGTGGTTGTCTCCTCCCGACACAGATCTTGCATGAATCTGGGCTGAATCCAAATGATCTTATCTGTGGAGGAGACTGAGGATTTCCTACCGCCAAAGCATTTTTCAGCTGTTCAGCCCAGAGGCAGCTCTGTAGGATGGGGGAGCTGAGAGGGCTCAGGGATGGGGCAGGGCTGGGTGAAGCCCCCTCACAACCCCTCGCCCAGCTGCCCTGCTTCAGGAGGTGGCTGTGCTCAGGACTTGCCCTCCTGCAGCTGCTCTCCAAGACAGAGGGACACCAACCCCACCAAAACCCCAGCAACCTCCCTCAGACTGGCTCCTGGACCAGTCCCATTGGATACAGTTTGAGTTCCACTGGTTTCCCCATGCATGGCTGAGCTGTGCAGTCCCTACTGTGCTCAAGGGGACGAGCCTGCAAAAATGCAGCCTCAACAGCAGGTTGGGTTTTTTTTCCTTCCCCCTAACACGACCATGAATGCTTTACCTTGTTGCTGGCTTCTCCAGACAGGGAGAGATGCTGAGACGACCACATCGAGCAAAGTCACACATTCAGCTCCTGCCATCACCCAGTGAAGTGATAGAGAATGGGAAAAGGAACAACCCCTCAAAAGGTATGCACTGATTGCCTGGAGGGGCTGCCCCCACCCATGCCGTGAGTGCCCCAACTGCCTGGGAAATCCTTCACTTCCCACCCTGTATGGCCACTTCTCCAGGGAGAAGCTCCTCTTGCATTCCCAGTCTGGATCTGAAACTCTCCCAGTTCCCATGAGGCTGTTTGTTGTTCTGATTAAAAGACATCAGCTGTGTGCCGTGTGTTTATTTAATGCCCTTCTCCTTAACAGCATCCTCACTCCGGAGATGCAACCTCTTCTGCTGAGCCCCAGGGCTCACCCTGCCAGCCGCCCTGTGGCTGTTGCCTGAGGATGCTGTTTCAGTTGCCTCCTGTGAAGTGGGACTGCACCAACGCCCAGGTTCCAACCCAGCACCGGTGCAGACACTGGTATCACCGTGGCTGGGGAAGGGAGGACCTGAAAGCAGCTTTACAGAGCACATTTGCATTCCCTGCTCTCAGCACAGCCACGTGTGGATGGATGCATCCGACCTCTTCAGAAGAGCTGAAACGCGAACACAGATTCTCCTTTTAAATCGGCAAATGTTTGTCTGGAATAAATCCAAACCAAGCAGAGGTTAACGTATTCCTGGGAAACACATTAAATGTAGCACACACCAGGCTTCCTAATGGAGAGTGCTGATGTTCCATCTCGCCCTGGATCACTTTGATAACCATTGGAAGTCATAGTGGACTCCACATTAACTTGCTCAGTGCAGGCATTTAGGTTTGATGCACTTAATATGGAGAGAGCACGGCATGAATAAGTAATTAATACCTTAAACACTTAATCTTTCCCAGCCAATTGGCACCAAGCAAGGGGAGGGGTGCATCTTTTAAACCAGTAACTACTTATCACACCTTTTGCTGCACAGGAAGCTGCTGGAGCTGCGATAAACATGATCAAACTATTAAGCTATAGAAATATCTGGCTCTGTGGTTTCCGGGAAACGGGGCCTCAAACAGACCACAGCTGCTGCCAGCAGAGACAACACCTCAGGTGCCTCTGGGGCTGATGGAGTGGTACTGGGCATGGGGAAAGGAGCCTCAGAGGAACATCGTTTCCTTCAAAACCGGCAACAAAACACACTCCATTTTCCAAGGCTGATGCTGAGGGAACCGCAAACCTGCACACGGTTACTCATCACCAAGACGATGCACCCACAGCCTAGAGAAGGGAGCTGCTGACCTGGCTCTCCGCAGCAGCAGCGATGCTCAGGCTTCGGCCAAGAGCCTGCAAGCCCACCTTTAACAGGCACATCCTGCTGGGTGTGAGAAACCCTCTGGGTTTCATCTACCTCTAGGCTGAAGAAAAAGTTGTCCCTTGGCAGCCCGAGCCCCGCAGCGCTGCCCCCGCTCCTGGACTGGCTCCTGCCGCTGTCTGTCGGGCTGCACTTCCCCTTTCATCACTCTCGGTTGCCATTCTGAGCATGCGTCTCCTCTGCCAAGCCATTTTTTTGTTGTTGTTGTTGTTTTCAGATAACCATTAGCTTAATTAATCAAGGGAAATGCATCATTTCGGATTGTCTGCTCTGCCGGCTGAGCCTGGGACTGGAGGGAAAGGCTCCCCCCCAAACCACCCCAGGCACCTCCCTGGCATGGGATGGGGAATCACCAGCCCCTGGCACCTGCTCTTCAGCACCCTCAGCTGCTTCTGGCTCTCCCCCACACACACACACACGGCCCTGCTGACAAGTAGAACTGATTAAAACCCTCTTAAGATTCCACACAGCTAACAGACAAAACGTTGGTTTTACTCAGAGTTCAGCTATTTCCAATTGCTCTCAGTGCACACACAATGAGGATCTGGGGGCTCTGTGCAGGCAGGTGACAACCACGGGCACTGAACATATCACACAAGTTTCCACTGGCTTTGAAGCATCAACTGAAACAAGAACTGAGCCGAGCTGGTGGTGCTGACCTTGCTCACGCTAACAGGTTTAACCAAATGGGTGGCCTGGAGGTTTCCTTTTGGTGGAGCCATTCAAGAGCACACTGAGCAGCAGACTTGAGCTACACCAGACCCAAACCATCATCTGCAACAACAGCATCCACAGTTGAGATTGTCCCACTGTGGCTGCCCCAGCTGAGAAAACGGTCACTTTTCCCCCAGTTTAACCCAAGCTGCCACAGAAAAGTGCTCTGGCACGAGAACATCTGGAGGCAAGACTTGGGCCGACTCAGCCCAGGCAGTGGTTCCCACCAGGGACAAGCCCCAGCAGATGCCAACCTTCTGGACACTGAGGCCACGTAACCCTCAGGATTTACAAATGAACAGTTGCCAAGAGGGATTTTTTTTGGTATTCATTGCAATAAAACGAAGCCTGGGAAGATGACTACGTGGCCCAGAAGTGGGCAGCACCAGGAGAAGGGGTCTGTCTTTGCTTTGGGAGGAGCAGATGCCGTGCCACTGGTGCTCCACCTCAGGCTCTTGCACAGCAGGGACAGACAGTTCCAGCAGAACCACGGGCTGTGCCTGACCCAAAGCAATTCATTCTCACAAGCTGGGAGGCTCTTGTCTGTACACATTAACGTGCCATCAACAACGCTGCAACTAAGCTCTCTTCTGGAAGAGAAATCAACGTCAAGCACAAGCCCAAGATGAGAGTGGCTGGCAACTGAGGCAGCTTGGCAAGAGGGCAGTCACCACGTGAGCCCTCAGCTCTGCTTGGGGAGAGCAGGGAACTGGGTGCTGCATCTCAGCCACATGCAGAGGGGCTCCAGGGGCACCCTGCTGGGCTGCCACCTTCCTGGGAGCCATTTTGTGAAGATTTATCTCTGTGCTGCATTTCCAGTGCACTCCAGCAATTATTAATCTAGTTCAGAGGCATCTGCAACCTTTACAATGGAATTTGGACCATCTTCCTTTCTGAAGAAGTTCAACTTGTCTGATCATCACCCTCCTGGGGTCAGGGTGGCAGGGGCAGGCTGGGAATCAGCGATGGCCCATCCACCATGGCCACTTCCCCATGCTCCCAGCAGCCTTCCAGCTCTCCCAGCACAGCCCATGTGGCTCTGGAGAAGCCCAGCCCTGCATGGGCACTGTGGCCAGCACCAAACCCCCAGCTCCCCGAGCCTGGCTGGCAGCAGGAGGACACGGGGTGCCCTCCCAGCCAACGGGCAGCTCGCTGCCAGCCGCATTTTTGGGGGGAAGCCAGAACTACATTCGATCCGCTGCACCTCGGAGCCGGTTTGACCTGCAGGTACATGCTGTGGGGCAGCCTCGGCCGCAGCCTTCTGCTCACCCTCCAGATGCGGTAACAAACACACTCCGAACCCCGGTAGCTTTTTGTAAAGGTTTATAGTCCTTGGCAACGATTGCATGATACATTTCTTCCCCCTGTGACACAGCCCTCGGATCAGGAAGCGTCGCTGGCAGCTCGTGCTCCACCTCCCTCCCAGCAGCCGGGCTCTGCGATCCGATCTACACTAGAGCTGCGGAACATCAAATGCACTTTCAACATCTCCATTTAATATTTACATTCAAGCAATTAATAATTGGAAGCTTTTATAGTTTAGACATTTCTAATAGCAGCAGTTTCTATAATAGCTCGTTTAGCTTTAGATAACCATTATTTTGTTTTGTTTTGCACATAGAAACACCACGTGTGTACAGTATCAAAAAATATATACCAGGGGTGGTCCTGGGGGGGGAGGGGGGGGAGGGCAAGGGGAACGAGACTAACAGATGCTCAATGGTTAAAAAGGAGAACAGAAAATAGTCGTTTGATATAGTTTATAAGGTGATCTAGGGACTCCATAAATCTAGGCTTTATATTTCATTATATAAATACCTACAAATAAATATATCAGCGTGGCCCGGGAGAGCGACCAGCTTTCAGCTCAAACAATACATTTCAATAACACCACGTACAAACGGGAGCAAGAATCACTCGACAAGTTAGCACTGGTAAAATATAATACTATAACTCTGAGTAACTGGCAGGCCCCATCCTCACGTGTCCCAGCACCCGCGGGTCCCGGAGGCAGTCCCCGGCCGTGGGGTGGGAGCCGTGGCGAGGGCACCCTGCGTGGCAGGGACAGCCACCGTGCCCGGCCCTGTCCTGGTGTCCCCTCGATGGGGAGGGCAGGCTCAGCCGCCAAGGTGCAGGCAGGGGGGCACGCGGGCTCCAGGGAAGGGGCACCAGTACCTTAGAGGGAGGCTGTGGGGTCGGTGGCCCCGGGATGGGCAGCAGCTCCCACGGGGAGCAGCCGCCGTCCCACCTCACACCGTCACGTACTCCTTGAAGGTCACGGTCAGGCAGTTTGCGGTCACGTCTGTGATAATTATATTCCCAAAGAAGGGTTTGAATTCCTGCAGGGCCTCGGCCTCCTCCTCCTCCTCCTCCTCCGTGACCTCCTGAGGCTGCGGAGGCTCAGCGGCCGCTTTCTCGGCCGGTGCCGGTGGCAGCTCCGGCTTCACCTGCGCCAGGGCCAGCTCGCCCTCCGCCCGCGGCTTCACGCAGCGCAAGTCTATGGGCTCGTCCAGGTCCGAGTCCAGCAGGATGACCTCAGGCTGGGTAGGGGCGGGTAGCTCTGGCCGCTCTGGGGCTGGGGGGCTGAGGCAGGTGGGGGCACTGATGCTCCGGGAGGTCAGGCGCTTCTTGCCCGGCTCCTGCTCCGCGTGCGGCTCCGACAGGCAGCGCTTCCGCGAGCCGGGGCTGGACAGGTTCAGTCCCATGGAGGAAGGGTTGTGCTCGCAGACGGGACTCAGGGACCAGGGCACCAGGTCTGGCTTGGTGGTGAGCTGCAGAGGCTGCTCTGCGGGAGGAAGGGGCAGCTCTTTGGCCAGGGGAGTCTTTTGGGGACTTTCCTCAAGCTCTGCGGGGGGCTGCCGGCCCTCGCCCTCTGCTTTGCTCAGGGCGTTGCTGCCCATCACCCTCTCCTCCCCTGGCTTCCTCCAAACTTCCAGCTTATCCTCCCCACCCTTCTTAGGAGTCCTCTCCTCCGCAGCCCGCTTCCGAGGCGGCTCCCCGGACTTGATCTTCACCGCCTGCATCCCGTTCTCCATGTACTTGCTCATGACGATCACGATGCGCCCGTTCTTGTTTTTGTTCTTGACGATCTTCATCTTGCCCCCAAGGCCATTGCCGGCCACCCTGTCCCGAGGGGGAGGCCCCGTACCGCTGGACAGGTTTTTCTCAGCCCCATTCTTGGTCTCTGCAGTGAGGTTCTTGACTGGGCCCAACAGGTTTTTGGCTGGACTGTGAGCCCACTTGTCTGGGTGGGTGACCAGGGCGCTCTTGTTACTGTCCAAGCAGGCCTGGCTCTGCGGTTCCTTGCTGCTGGGCTGGTAATGGGGCTCGTACATCTTGGGGTCTGGCTGGTAGTGGTGGTGCTTCTTGCTGTTCAGCTGGTAGTAATACTTCCCTTTGCTGTGGGACTGGTGCTTCATGCTGCTCTCCTTGCCGTTGGGTTGGTACTGGTGGTGCTTCTTGCTGTTGAGTTCATACTGGTGCTGCTGGCTCTTGCCAGAGGAGCTGAGGTCCAGCTTTGGCCTGTTGTCCACGGCAGGGTCCTGCAGCCCCGTCAGGATGTTCGAGCGGCGGGCGAAGGATGGAAGCTGCAACACAAAGCCAAGGTCAGGCTGGGGCTGGAGAAGGAGGTGCCGGTGCCCTGGCAGGTGCCAAAGGCTGCGGTGAAACCCCCATCCCTCCACAGCAGCTCTCCTCAGGGGACACTGCACCACGGGGCAGGCAGCCCCAGCCCACTCCAGCTCAGAGGCTGTGCATTGCTCCAGATTAATGAAGCAATGAAAAGAAGAAAAGCACCCTTCAATCAGCTGTCTGGGAACAGGGACTGAGGAGGACCGCTGCCGCCGAGCCTGCGAGCAGCCTGCTAATGCCGCCTGGCTGTGGGCACCGTGGGTCTGCCCTGCAGCCCAGCGGGGAGGGGGACTGGGAGCACCTCAATGAGCTCAGCGCTGGGGCCTGAGGGTCCCTGAGGCACGGTGAACCGCCTAGGCTACGCACACAGCTCCTCAGCATGATGAAACTCGTGGAAAGCAGCTCCGTGGGGACAGGGTCACGCTGCAAACAGGCTGCTCGGGAGGTGCGGGGCTGGGCCGGGCTCCACCGAGTATTTACCTGCACGACCAGCGGCTTTGGCTTGGGCCCCCGCTTGCGGTATCCCATCAGCTGCTCCTGCCGCTCCCTGCGGGAACAGAGTCACCGTGAGGCCCGAGCAGCGGCACGTGGGGCCCCGTGGGTGCATCCCTCCCATGCAGGGCTGCTCCTGCAGCGCCAGGGTGCAGCGAGCCGGCGCGAGGGGCTGGCGGGAGGGGAGCCAGAGCCCCGCAGGTGCAGAGCCGCGGGTCGAGGGTCCCGCAGGAGGCGGCGGGACGGGGACACGATCAACACCACCGAGGTGGCAGACACCTGGCAGAGCAACTTTCCCGCTCCTGCAGCGGCGAGGGGCCGAAGTATAGAGTTTGTGCCAAAATACGGCAGGAAATAAATGCACGGAAAGGAGGGGGGAAAAAAAAAAGAAAAAGCGCCGAAGCCCGGCCAAGTGCAGCAGCAGCAGCAGCAGCAGCAGCAGCAGCAGCAGCAGCAGCAGCAGCAGCAGCAGCGCCGCCTCCTCCCCTCGCAGCCATCAAATCCCCGGGCAGGCAGGAGCGCAAGGCGCGGCGTGGGGGGAAGCGCGGCGCGGGGGACCTTGAACCGGAGGCGTCTCCCGGTGGCCCCGCACCGCCCGCCCCGTCGGGGCCGCGCCCCCGGGCCCGCACCCCCCAAGCTCCAGCCCGGCC
>WBNH01001143.1:27698-58068 GCA_013401255.1 Urocolius indicus
TTCCCCGCTCTGCTCTGGGAAACGTGGCGGTGCCGAAATGGAAAGCGACGTTCCCCCGGGCAGGTGGAGCGGGGCCGGCCGTGCCCCCGCCAGCACCCCGGGACGTTCCCGCTGCGGAGCCCCCGTGGCTCCCCGCAGCCCCCGTGAGGGTGGGCAGCTCCGGGCCTCCCCCGCGGGGCAGGACGGCGGCGACGCGTCCTCGCGTGGGGCAGCTCTCAGGAAGGCGATGCCGGCGGGGAGCGGTCCCGCGTGGAGCCCCCAGACGCTCCCGGGGCGTCTCAGCCGAGTCCGCTCCCCGCAGGTGCCGGGGGACGCGCGGGGTGCCGCGGAGAAGAACCCTGGACGGGACCCGAGCCCCCGCGCCCGGTGCGCAGCGCGGCCGCCGCAGGGCCGGGTTGTGCTGGACGGGGCTCCCGGTGCCGCCGTCCGGGCTCTGCCGGGCCCCGGCGTCCCACGGACGGGGCGGCCGCTCCCTGAGGAGCTACCGGCAGCTCTCGCCGGGTGCGGGAGTGGCGGCGTCGAGCCCCAGCGGCTCCGAGGCCCCGAGCGGCTCCTCTGCCGGCGGGTCGGTCACCCGAGGATGCTTCCGAGGCCGGTCCCGTCCCAGCCCGCCGCATCACCGCCGGCTCGCCGGGAGGGGTAACCCCGGCCTGCGCCTTCGTCGGGCCCGGGGTGTGGGGTGGGAGGACGGAGGGGCACGGGGCGGGGGGCACGGCTGAATGTCACCGCGCTGGGGACCGTAACAAAGACGCAGCCGCCACGATCGCAAGAGCCGAGCCAATAAAAAGCAAACTGATATTACAATTTTGATTTCCCTGGAGGGCCGAAGGGGCTTAATGTAAGAATTATTATCCATTGTGAAGAGCAGCCGAACGAAAGCACAGACAGGAAGGTTTAAATTCTTCTCTCTTTTTTTTTTTTAACTTAGCGGTTTTCCTCAGGAACATCCATCCCTTGAAATTTATGCCAGCGGAGTTTGTTAACCCTCCCCTTTGACATTTCGAGCTTCTCCTGTTGCCAGAGGAGACGAGCCGAGCACAACCCACTAATGCTTGCAATAAAACTAAATGCCCAGTGCCGAGAGTGGTTTGGTACAAATCCCCTCGGATTCGGGCAGACGGCGGCCCCAGCTCGGCGGGAGGGTCCTGCGCATCCCGGGAGCGGCGGGGACGGGCGCTGGGGAAGGGCTGGGGCCGACTGGCTGCAGCCATATACGTATAATATGTATATGTATATATATATTTAAACGTGTGACCAGACATCCTTGGCATCTCTGTGGTGCCTGCCTCGGGAGGAGCACGAGAGGCCGTTGAAGAAACAGAAGAGCAAAAATAAAAACCCCAACCAAAATAGGTGAAAGCAACACTGAAAACCGATATTAAAAGCATTTTAATAATTGCCTAGCTGGTAGCTCCCACAGCTCAGCACCAGCTCCCATCCTGTCGGTATCCTGCAGGATGTTCATCTGCTTTCTGTTAGTGGGCTGATTGCACATGATTCGCGGTAATGATGGTAATGGTGGCGATTTTCTGTCTCTTACCTCGCTCCCGCAGCAGCAGTTCATGAACTGATACATCTTTCCCTTTGTCAGTTGGGAAGAGGACACCTGACCCGAACCACGTAAAACATCCAAAATAAGGCAAGCAGGAAACGTTTCCAACTGCTGCCTCCGTTCCTGACGGGTCAGGGCACATCACAGGGATGAGGAAAGGAAAAGGGTTTCCAAGCAAAAGAAACAGGAGCCAGCCTGCAGCCTGGGAGTGCCAGGCGAGTAGCCATTTCGTGCCACACGTTGGGTTTGTGCTTTGCCAGCGTGAGGCAGTTACAAGGTGCAGATCCACGGTCAGGGGAGTGTCCCTCCCCTCTGCCCAAATTCATGTGCCTCTTGACCTGCAGAGCACTGTCAGTGGCATCCTGTGCCTTTTAGCAGGACTCAGTCTCTGCCAGGACTGGGCTGAGTGAGGGCCTTTGGCCACCCCCTATGAGCCCATGTAGTGAGCAGCCTGGCCAGGACCTGATCCTGAGTGGGGGCTGCCAGGGTGCAGCTGTAAGACAAAACCTCTAACAGCCAGAGACAGATGGGCTTCCTGCAGGTGCTAGGAGTGCACCAAGGCATTTACCCCTCCAATACTTGCTGGCCATGTTCCTTCCTACTACCCAAGACCTGATGTCTGTCTAGGTTCCTTTTCATCCTTATTTACTAAGTCCTTGCCCTGGAGTCAGGGCCAGCTCCGTGGCAATGCCTTGCTGGGGCTGGGTTCTACCTCTCCAAAAGACGAGATGCTCCTCTTCCTCTTTGCCTCTTAACACCAGTAGTTCCTGCAGGCTGCTGGCTGGTTGCTATCAAGCAGCACTGATTACACATGCCATCATTTCTGATGCCGCTCATTAGTCTGGATCATTATTAGCAATTCAAACCAGGGATTCTTTTTCAGCTGTTAACAACCTAATTCCACCACGAAGACTCTAAGACTGCAGTTTAGGGGCTCAGCTTTTCCTCCCCCAGGCCCCCTGACAGTGCCAACAGTTCCTCCTGGAGCCCCGTCAGACCAGGAGCACAGGGGACCAAGCACCAAGTGCCAACAGAACGCAAATTCAGGAACAGTTACTGTGTTTCCTTCAAGGCCACAATCACAGACAACCAGGCACCGACTTTGCAACTCTCTTGCCTGACAGTGTCCTTGAAGGGAGGAGGAGGAGGGTGCTGGCCTCATTCATTCCTACCTGGCCCCTGCAGCCTTGGCCAGCTGGGCTCCAGCATTTGCCCTTCTGCCTTTGTCAGCTCTGGCTTGCATTTGGAGTTGTGGCCAGTCTGAAAGCCAGATTATAATATAACCCTGGCTGAGGTCAACACTGTGCTGGAGAAAGACAAGAAAAGGATGAGTAGGTAGGCTTGGGAAAAAGAAAAAAAAAAAAAGAGAAGCAAACCCACAAAAAACAAAACCCACCCACCCAATCAATAGGATGCCAAGAGGTAAGAGGCAAACAATGAAGCCCTGTTCCAGGTTGCCAAGGCAAATCTGTCAATAGAGTATTGAACAAGCAAATCTGACTTGCAATTATTGTCTCCTTCTAAGTACAAGCTGCCCCTTTGCCTCACAGTTCAAACCCAGTGCTGGTGCTGAGAAGCTCAGTGATTGCTGGCCAGGGTTGTTTCAAACTGGTGAGGGAAGAGTCAACTCTGCTGGAAGCTGGGCTGGAACTGACTCCAACATGAACTGAAAACCCCTGGAGCATCCCCACCACCTTCGCTCCAGCAGCTGATGTGCCCTGCCCCCAGCCTAACAGGCTTTCCAAAGCAGCAAAACCCCCTCTGCAACAAACCACTTACTCTTCTAAGCTTTCAGGAAAACACACAGGGCTGTGGAGCACATAGGAGGATTTTCAGATGCTCTGCTGCAGGAAGAAAACCACCACAGCGGAGTGCCCAGCCTGTTGTCACACTCAGAAAAGCCCCAGAAAGCCTGAGGAATCAAGGCTGGGGCTGCCTGTGTTGAGCAAGTGTAGTGGCCTTAAAAGCAAGGACATCTGTGAGGGCTGGAGCTGCCATCACCCACCCAGAGGCAGCAGCAGCAGGAAAATCCAGAGGCAAAAACACCCCGAACTGGGTCACCACGTGGAAATTTCAATGGCTTTTCCAAGCACATCCCTGCAGCTGCTGCTGGTGCCCACTGAAGGAGGCACAGCCTCACACAGCAGGGAGGGCAGCACCCAATCCTGTGCTCTCAGGAGACTCAAATAAGAATAACCCTCCTCCACCTGCACCCCCAGCCTCAAGCAAGGGTGCCAGCCAGGGAGCCTCAGAGACCATCTGTCTTTAATCTTCTTAAAGTCAGGCAAGTCGAGAGAAATCCAGAGGAAAGAGGAGCTGAAGTGCCTCTGTCCCTGCCTGTGACTCTCCTTCCATGGCACAGGGCTCAGCATCCACCTGGTGGGAGCAGGTCCTGCCTGCCCCACATCCCAGAGCAGGACACACTGTCTGGGACACCAGACAGGGAGCACCAGGAGCATTCCCAGCTGGGAAGAATTCCTCCCTTGAGAGGAGCTGGGGCCTGTGGAGCTGGGGCAGAGGGAGAGGGAAATCCCTTCCCCTGCACACCACGGGGCCATCACCTGCTGGGTCCTGCCCTGCACCTTCCCTGCCATCCCCCTTGGCTCCTCACAGCCCTGGAAAGAGCTGCCCTCAGAGCTCCTTTCCTCCTCTTATCGCTTAAGCTGATGCTGTTCCTTGGCGGCTCAGTGTAATTAGGAGATTTTTCTGCATCAGAAATGGGTCTGTGCCCGTGTCCCCCAGCCAGGCTGTGAGGAGCCACTCAGCTGCCCCAGTGAGCTGGGAAAGGATCAAGATGTTTGGTGCAAGCTTTTCCAGGCTTCAATATCCACTGGAATCACAAAGACTTCCATCAAAAAACAAACAGTGCCAACATGCTGCAAGCCCCAGACAGCTCAACTCAACTAAAGTCAAGCAAGAAGCTTTAATTTTGGACTCAAAACCCCAAGTAAAACACACTGAACAAAGGTGCCTCTGCACCAAAAGCCACAGAGGGAACACTGGAGTCCTGCACATGGGCCAGGAGCCAGGATGGCTCTGGCTGGCCCAGGCATCATGGCCTGGAGATGACTCTGGGATTTCCTCCCCTCTCCCCTCACCATTCTGCAGGTAGAGGGGAGCTCAGCTGCTGCCTGCCCTGCACCCGCTGCAGGGAGCGTGAGAAAGTCGGAGGCTCCAGGACGTCTTGCTGAGGAGAGCAGGTTGGGGTGGGGATTAGGGTGCTGGTGTGGTAATGCCATCCAGGGAGGCACTGGAGAGAAATTATCCTCTGTAGCTTCCTGAGGGTTTTTCCCCCACGTGACTCTCCAACACATTTGGGAGGAGAGCAAGACATTCCCTTTTTGTTAGGAGCCAGGCTGAGAAGCTGCAGCTCGTTTCACACCAAAGGTGCAAGGACGAAAGCCCCCAGGCAGCCACTTCCAGCATCACAGCAGGCAGAAGCCTGGGCTCCCAGTGAGCTCTTTAACGAGCAAAACCACCAAACTACTGCTAATAAAGTGAGTCAAAGCACATACCTCTGGGAGGGTCCTTATCCCTCTTCTGGGAAGACAATCTCAGATTTGTATCTAGTGCAAACAAAGTCTTGACCATCCAAAGGAGTCACCCACTGGCGCAGGGAGTCACCCCACACGCTCTGATGGCGGGATAAGGGCGAGGATGCAGCTGCACCCACAGACAGTTACCTGCAGCTTCCAGGAAAGCATTTCAGATGGAGCCTCTGGGGTCTCTCCAGCTCTGCACAGGCAGCCAGGGAGGCAGCTTTGCTGGGAGGGCTGTGGCTTTGAAAAACAAAACCATTACCTTGACATTTCTGTAACCAAACTCAAAGACTGGAGCAGCAATACCCGAGAGTTATTTTAAAAGCATCACCTTTCAGGGAAACATTAAACAGAGGGAAAACCAGTCCCAGAAACATCCTCAGGAGCTAAACCATCACCCCAGCCACTATGCACGCTGCTGGAATTGCCATATGCAGCAAAACCTGATTCCTCTACCTCATGTGGCTGCAAAGCCAGCTCGGGCTGCCCATGCCCACGGGGATGCCAACTGTGGCCTGAGCTCACCCAGCACCAGCTGCTCCTCTTACCCACGTGCTCATCCCGTGGAGCGGGGATAGCCCCATGCCCACTCTTCCCCACCAAGCTTCCAGGCACTTGGTGCCACTTCACCCTCTTGGGCAGGAACTGAGCTAAGCCCCAGGAGGAAGGGCTTCAGACAAATTGTGGCGCAGTGAGCTCACGGCACCCAGAGGTGCAGCCCAGCTGCCTCATCCCACACACAACCGCCCCCTCCCCCCCCAGCTCACACCCACACAAGCAACTCTTCTGGGAGGGACAAATATCCTTAAAGCTTTCCCCAGCTACAGAAGAAAGGGAGCTGCTCATGCCAAGCTATTTAAGCTCAGAGATTGATTGAATTGTTAAGATTACAGCTGAGGAGTGTGTGCCTGCACCCAGGTGCTGCTGTCAGCTGTCTGGAGAGGCTGTGGGGACAGGTTCTGTGGAGAGCTGCTCCTGGCATGGGGAGAAGGTAGAGAAAGAGAAGCAGGGAAAGCTGCGGCCCTCTCTTGCCAGGACCTGTGTGGCGAATACCATGTGGGCTTCCAGCAGCAAAGCTTCCTCCTGTGCCCTGCACCATGCAGAGGCTCTGCTCCTGCAGCCACTCAGCAGCATTTGGCACTGGTGCTGCCGAGCCACGACTCGGGCTCCCAGCCACCAGCAGCTCCTCTGGCACAGCCATCAGCCAACACGTGGCACCGATCCAGGCTGCCAGCCCAGCCCGCCCTCCCTGGGCTGTGCCACGGTGAGATCCGTAATTGCCCAGAGTCTGAAGTGATAATTACTGGCTTGGGCTGGGACAGCTTGGGGAGCTGCAGGACGAGGAGCAGGCGAGGGCCTTGTCAGCACACGTCCCGCCTCGCGCTCTGGGGATGGCACATGGCGGAGGTTGGCACCCTGGCAAAGCACTGGTGCTTGTGGCAAATCGCCCAGCCCGACTGAGCGTGGCAGGACTGAGCTGATCAAAGGACTGTGGAGGTGATGACGGCCACCACACAGCTGCTGATGGGGACCTTCAGCCTCTGCATCTCTGGGGGAATCATCAACAAGCCCTTTGGCGTCCCCAGGGCCGTGGTGACCTGAGCGGTGGCACCGTGAGCTGCGGCTCCCACAGAGCAGCCGGCACCCAGCAGCAGGGTGTGCAGGGGTTGTGTTTGGGGCTGCGTTCTTGGGTCTCTCCTTACACAAATGGCTTGCTGCAGGCACGTGGTTCCCTCTGGAGTGAGCTGCTGGGATGGATCTGGCAGCTGTGCCGTGGATGGGGAGACTCGCGCAGCCACAACTCGACCGGGTGCTGCTGCATGAGAGCGAGGGGCTGCAGCCTCTGAGCTTCTCCCCTCTGCCAGATCCATCGTGGGCACCCGCTGGCCACAAATTGCAGCGTTTGGCTGAGGCGTCTCGGTTTCGACAGAGCGCTGCCGGTTCCTGCCCCCGGCAGCCAGGCCGGGGACTGTCGCTGCCTGCACCACACCTCTGCAGGCGGACGCAGGGAGGAAGCGTGCGCAGCTCTGTGGTCAGGCTGTTTCCATCCTCCTGCACCTGAGCCGAGGCAGCGCGGCTCCCCAGCAGCTCCCCAGCAGCCCTTCCCTCAGCTGCCTGCCCCTGGCTGCCGGCCACCTCCTTTCCTTCCGCCGCTGCCCCTGCACCTCTGCCAGCTCCGGTTTGGCCCCAGCCCCATGGCTGGTTGCAAGACAGTTTCACCAGCCCAGACGCTGCCCTGGCACTTTATCCTCTCAGTGGATTACACCAAGTATTTATGTTTTCAAAGGTTTGGGGAAGATTTGCTGGCTGTGGTGGCCGTGCATCACACTGTCACCAGAGCTCCCAGCTATAAAGCTGCTTAGTCTAACCCGAGTCCAACCACCTTAAACCCATTAGGAAGTGTCTGTCTTTGCCTGGGGGGTGGGAGCTCATCTGTACTTGCAGGGCAGAAACCCAGAGGGTTGTGGGCCCCAACCTGAGGCAGGTGCTGGCTGTGCATTGTGCAGCAGGGGGGTTGCTCCCTGCTCCTGCGAGGCCCGATGACGGGTCAGCACCCGCAGCCACTGAGGGTCCCTCAGCTGCTGCTGCAGAGAACTCAGCCCTGGGCCTGGATGTGATTTACACAGTGTATACGCTCCCAAAGGGCTGATAATCTGCAGGTTTGTTGTGTTGAACGGGACAGAGCAGGCTCTGGGCTCCTGGGTGGCCACTGCTGCAGGGGCTCTGGCTCGTGGCAGGTTTAGGTGGCTGGAAGCAGCCACAAAGGAGCTGGGTGAGCACTGCTCAGGAGAAACAGACTGGTCCCTGACTGGTTAGACTGGCTCCTCCAACCTCTGCCCCTCCTTGGACTGTATTTGGTTATGTGGAGACAAGTATTTGCTAAAGGACTCAAATTGGACTCCTGGGATCCTGTACTGCTCCTGCCTGGCACAGCAGCCCTGTCCCACAGTGACGTCCCACACTCAGTGGCTGCCGGTGCCTGACCCCCTCTCGTGCTTTTTCATGCTAAATGTTCAGGTGAAGGAGCTGCAGGACTTCGCAGCTCACACACAGGAGAATGGCAAAGCAGCACAGTGAGAGCAGGGTGCTGCAGCCTGAGAAAGCCTCTTGTCAAGGGTTTGTCTGGGCAGGGGAAACCTCTCCACTGAGTCCTCTCCTTTTGCCTGTCATTCACTGGGATATTTTACTGGGAACAACATCTTCTCAGCAGTGGGGTGGCAGCTCCATAGTAAAGCTGGACCCTCCAGGCACTGTGTCCCCAGGACAAGCTGGCAGAAGCACACAGTGTCTCACAGATTGGATGGACTGTTTTCATCTGAGCAGGAATCGTTGGAGGCTGGAGGAGCCCAGCACGGCTGGCAGGGGCTACTGGCAGCGCCTGGGCAGCAGCAGCACTGGCCACCATCAGGGAAAGGGCTGCAGTGGTTTGGCTGTGGCAAGGGGAGGCCTTGCAATGGCCCTGGAGAGCAGTGAGTGGGCAAAGGGAGAGCTGCTGTCCCTCAGGACAGAGAGGTCCCTCCTTGCATGGGGCTGAGTGTGGCCCTGGGGCTGGGGGCTGTTCCTTGGAAAGCTGAAGACCATCTCTCTTTTCACTTCCCCTTCTCTCGGGTGAGTGCATGTGCCCTGGGAAGCTATTTTTAGGCTGCTTCTTGCTGTCTGGTTTCCCCTGGGGATGCTGAGCAGGTTCTGGGAACTCCAGCTGTCTCTCAGGCAGTGAAAGAGATGCTTTGCTTCCTGAGCTCACTCCTTCACTCCTCAACACGTGCACCAGCTCTGCCGTCCTCCTGCAGCCGTCCTGGCATGGGTGACCCCCCCCAAAGCCTCTTGCCAGGGCTGGCAGTGCCAGCACTCCTGAGACAGACAGCACAGCCTCACCAGCACCTCATTGAACTTCATCCCAAGTGGATTTCCCCGCTCCAGGGATCTTCTGGATTCTGTGCCTTGTGGTTGCTGCAATCTCTGGTGTACGTGAGGGTCTGCTCAGCCCCAGGCACACACTGGGGCTGGGGTGTGTGCTGGGGCAGCTCTCACTGCTGTGTGTGCACACACTCTGCACATCCCCAGCGCTGTCTGAGGGCAGCCCACGCATTGGGGCAGCCCAGGCCAGCACCAAAATTCCCCCGTGGCGCTTGGGGAGCCACGTGCCAGGGAGCACACAGGTGACTGTTGGCCCGTGGAACGGCTGCGGCTTCAGCCTGGCTCCGGGGGCTTTGGTGGTGCTGCTGATGGGCCCAGGCAGTTGGGATCAGAGGGTGCAGCGTTGATTCATGGAGCTCTGTCATTAAAAACAGCCGCTGTCCCAGTCCCTGAGGATTTACTGCCTGCAGCCAGGAAATAACAGCCGTTACAGCCTCGTGTCGCTCACGCTGCAGAGGACACACGGGAACTCAGACACGAGCCGGGCTCAGCCCCAGGCTGCCCTGGCAGCAGCCTTGCCCAGACACCCCACTCCTGCTCCTGCTCCCTCTGCTGCCCTGATGGATGTGCTGATCCCCCTTTGTCTTTGCAGGACACCATCCCATGACGGCTGCGACAGAAGACAGCCTCGTGTCACACGGGGGGATCTGCAGCCCAGTGTTGTCCCCACAGCACTTGGTGCTTTCCCAGTGTGGTGGATGCTGGAGCAACCACCACGAAGCCTCTTGTGCCCCCTGTCCCAGACAGCGCCGGCTGCTGTGCCCCAGCCCAGGATGAGCCGCGATGGAGCCCGGGCTCAGTTTCAGCCAGGCTGAGCATGGAATGAAGGAGGCTCCATCCTCGGGGGTGTCAGTCCGCAGGGCCAGCTCTCGGGGGTGACACGGCGGGGTTTGGTTTGTGGCACACCGCGTGTCGTTCCCTTTGCCCCGGCGCCGCTGCCGCCAGCCCTACCCGGGGTCCGGCCAGGACGAGGGGTCCCGGGGCTGCTGGTGCCCTCAGCCCCTCCTCACTCTGCCCGTTAGCAGCTCATTCCTCCACAGCACTGTGGGGAGAAGCGGGACCGTGTCTCTGCCCCAGCTCGGTGTGAGCTGCGCTGCTCTGGGGCTGCAGGGAGCCTGCAGCTTGCAGGGGCCTGGGGGGGTGTGAGGTGACCCAGTGCACACCAGCACAGGCTGCAGCCCCAGGCAGGGATGGGGGCTGCGTGGGGCAGAGGGACAGGGCTGTGGGGCTGCGGAGTGCTGGCGGAGCCCCAGGTGAGCGCGGTACTGCCGACACAGGCACAGCCTCAGCTCCCAGCTCCGCCGGTCCCGCAGCCCATGTTTGGGCTGCGGCTGCAGCAGGGCCATAAAAGGCAGCGTGGGGAGGGTGCTGGCGCTGAACTCTCTGCATCAGGGCCGCAGCACGTTCTGGGGAGCTGCCGCTGGGAATTGGGGCTGGGGGGCCGAGGCTGTGGGGCCGCTGCACAGAGGGGATGCTCTGCCCTCCACTCCCAGCCCATTGCTGCCCTGCAGAACACCCTGTGAACTACTGGTACCAGGAAAGGGCCAGGAAGCCTCTGTTCCCACAGGCTCCCACCCCAAGATCCACGGGTGTTCCAGGGTGTTGGGGAGTGTGTCTGGTTGGTCCTGCATGAGCACAGCCAGAGCCCCCAGCTCATCACACAGCTCCAGCAAAGGGCTCGCTGACTTCATCCCAGGTGCCCTCCCCAGGGCTGGGCAGCCAGGCCTGCTCTTACCTCACGTTGTCCTTTGCAGAGTGGCAGTGGCAGTCCATGGCACAGGAAGGGTGTTTATGGGTCAGACTAACTCAGGAAGTGTTGCAGACGCCAAGACATGGGAACCAGAGGGACTGCAGTGAATGCAGACAAACCAGCAGCTCCAAAAAAACCCCACGTGGAGACAGTGAGATTTTGGGGTGTCGCAGGGTGACTCACTCCCTGCCAGGACTTTGCTCTGTCTGACCCCAGGGATGTCCTTACTGTCAGCGACTGAAACACTGACCAAAGCCCAGGGACAACAGCAGAGATGGGCAGATAACAGACCCATCACACCCAGTGAGTAATTGGTGAGGAAAGCCCGAATGTGCCTCAGCTGCGTGAGGAAGCTCCAAGGGATCGGGGTGGGCACTGCTGAGCAGTCTGGCAAAGCGTGAGGGCTCAAAGCAGAGGCATCAGGACAAGGGGAGTGGGGTGGGGAGACCCTCTCCAGGTGGGTTTTGAGTTGGACAGAAGCTGGGAGGCTGTCCTGGCATGAGGAGCTGCTGCTGGAGCGTGGCTGGTGCAGCAGCCGTGTCCTTCCCGAGACGTGCCCTGGTGCTCAGGCCCCTGTCCCAGCACACCCAGCAGCTTCCTTGCTCCTGCTTCAGCTTGCAGCAGGGTTTTGGCAATGCAGGTGTGTAACATTAAGGCCAAATGCAGCCATTTCAGACGTGGCATTAGACAAAGCAGAGTAAATCCCTGCTAACAGCCCTTCCCTGCAGCCCACACGTGGCTGCTGCGGGGGGCTGGGGCTGCAGGTGGGAGCCACTGCCTGCACCCACTCAGCCCCCTGTGCTGCAGAGGCCATGAGGCTCATTCAGCTCTTGCCTTGGCTGCTGTTTGTGTGTGTTCACACTGTTCGTTCCCTGCCTGAACGGGTAAATTAAACCCAGCAACAATGGGCCATCGATTATCCCATTACACTTCCCTCAGCCTGACTTCACGCTGGCTCTTGGAGGGGCAGCACACGTGGCCTTGGCCAGGGCTTGAGGCAAACAGCCTCTTGCTGAGTTCTGCTCTCTGGAGCCCTGTGCCTCATGCACCAGGCTCCCCAGTAACACCATGTCCACAGGTCCCCATCAGCCACAGCCCTGTCCCTGGGCAGAGCCCACAGACAATGCACTTGTAAGGGAACAGCCCCTGGTTTGAGAGATCACCCCTGCCCCTGGAGAGCTCTCTGACAAGGTTGGGGCTTGCTCCAGCTGTTTGTGTGGGTCTGGGAGCTGTGTCCTCTCTGCCCCTGGCTTTCTGCGGGGCTCTATCCCCTCCCAGGTCCTCCTTCTCCCCTTGTTGCCTTCCCCTGGCCAGCCATGGCAAAAACACTGCTGGCCTCTTCCTCTTGTGTGTTGCCTGTGAGGCCCAGAAGAAGCCAAGTGATAGTTTCACACAGAGTCCCCCATCCCATCCCATCCCATCCCATCCCATCCCATCCCATCCCATCCCTTCCCATCCCATCCCGCCCTGTGGTACCCAGCTCCCTGGCTTGGCTCAGGCTCGGTTCTGCCCCACAGCTCCGTGATGCTGTTGAGCATCTGGGTGCTGTGGAGCATCCTTCCAGCTGCGATCTGCAGAAGGGCTGTGTCAGTGCTGCTGCCGCGAGGAAAGGGTTAAAGAGCTGCCAGAACGAGACTGGGGAATTCAGCTGCTGACGCAGGTAAGGAGATCTACCAGCAGAGCATCCCTGTTACAGACACAGCCGCGTCACACTCCGCTCCACTGTGCTGCTTTGGAGCTTCCCCCGCCAGCAGCAGCGGCAGCAGCAGCAGCAGGAGCTGGAGCTGGAGCAGCAGCAGCAGCAGCAGCAGCGCTCACGCAGCGACGGGCTCAGCCCCATCCAGGGAGCAGAGCGAGGCTGTCCCTGGGCTGCAGTTCACGGCTGCCCAGCTTGCCCAGGATCACCCCAGGGTGCTCACCCCTCTGCATGCTGCAGCAACGGGGCAGAGCGGGTCCCAGTGTGGAAACAGCCCCGGAGCCGGGTGCTGCTGCTCCCGCACTGGCCGGTGCAGGGATGGCCCCGGGCACTGCAGCAGGAGGATGCGTTTTCATGTTGGTTTTCTGCACCATGGCATTCTTTCTGGATTTACAGGGCTGTTGAACAGAGCAGGGTGTGTGCAGGGGCAGACAGAGGAAACAACCCACCCCTCTGTGATACCCCCCTCTCACGAGAGCGGCTGGGGCTTTGTTTTAAAGGTGAGCTGCACACCATCACTTGAAATGACAGCAGCTCGCAGACAGTGATGGGTTTGGAAGCACACCACCAAAACTCCGAGGGTGGGCAGGGATGCCCTTGTTTCCCGGGGCTGGGGGCTGAGCCCAACCTTCCCAGAGAGCGAAAAGGGGCTGGAGACAGTCTCTGTCCTGGGCACAGCTTTCCCTGATGCTGTGGGTGAGAGCCTGGGCAGCCTCTGTTCCCGCTCCCAGCCCTGCTCCTCATGCCCAGCCGGCTGCTGGAGAGCTCAAAGGCTTGTGCAGCCAAAACCTGCTCTCTGCAGAACCTCTCCAGTGCTGACTAGTTTTAGATCTGTATTTCCTTTATCAGTTTCAAGCATAACATTTACTTGAAGTGCCCCTGGGCTGCTGAGCACAAAGGTGGCATTTCCCCCAGGGCCAGTGAGGGATGTTACAGTGAAGCGTGTCCACGGGCACTGCCCCAGCCTGGCCCCTCACCCATCCCTGGCAAGAAGAGCCCTTGGGCAAGTGACCCAGCAGAGAGCTGCATTCAGGCATCTCACCCCCAAACCGACCCAGCCTGTTGGGTTCCTTACTGGGCCTTGCTTCATGACAGCATCACCCAAATATTCTCCTACTGAAGCCAGCAGGCTGCAGGCACATGGCTCTGCCTGGCAGGTGAGCGTGCCCTTACAGCAACACAGCCTCTGCCAACCACAGCAGCTTCAGATGGGCCTTAAACCACACAACACTGTCTGGGGCGCTGCTGGATGCTGGAGGAGCCCAGGGTGCTCCAGTGGCCCTGGGACAGGCAGCACCAGCCTGGCTGCTCATGAGGGAGCTCCACACCTCAGGAGCCAAGCTGGTGCCTCTGTATGGTTCCCAGCTGGTGTGAGCAGAGTTCCTAAATGCTGAAATGAGGGGAAAAAAAGGTCACATAGAGCTTTCCCCACAGGCTGAGCATGGCAGGGCAGGGCTGGGCCAGTGCCCTGTGATGTGACCATTAACTGCAGCTGCCCAGGCTGCTCTTGTTCTGTGACCCAAGCAGAGAGATGTAGGGATTAATCAGCCAGCCCACACCAGACAAGCTCCGTTGGGTTTTAAATTCTTTTGTGCTTGTAATAACTCAGGTGAGTCTCTTTGTTCTTGTGAAGTGTCATTCCTCACCTGACAGCCAGCGTGCCTTGGACACAGCAGCATGGCCAAACACATTCGTGGCCAGCAAGGGAGACTGAGCTAACCCAGCTCACACAGGCACCTTTCCCCAGGGCAGGAGACTCCAGCAGCAATTGGGCTCTGACTGCCTGTGTGGGCACTGCCAGGGCCAGACAGCACCAGTTCATCGATGCCCACCACAGCTCACTGCCTCCTCTTGCCCTGGGTGGTACAGGGCTGTGCTCCCCTCTGCCCCTGTGCCCAACAGCAGCCCAGTCTCCATCCTGGCAGGCGTTGGTCTCACTGGTTTCCTCAGTGTTCGTTGGTTGTGGTGCTCACTGAGCCCCTCAGTGCCCACCAGTCTCCTCACTGGGATTACGAAGCACAGTGTTGCCTCTGCCAGGAGTGAGGGCTCCGTTTTCCTCCTTTCCTGCTTGCCTTGCCCTCCTTCCCCTGGCTCCAGGAGGCAGAAGGATATATCAGCTCAAGGCTGAGGCTCAAGAGGCTTTAGCTGGCTATTTACCTTTGCAAGGGTCTATTTTTGGCTGCTCGGCTGCAGCTGATTCAATGAACAGGGAGGTGATTCAGGAGAGAAGCCACACGAGGGTCATTGTCTCTAGGATCTACTTTATCCTTTGCTGGGGCCAGAAGCCTTGCTTGGGTTGGAACTAGATGATCTTTATGGTCCTTTCCAACCCAAACCATTCTACCATCCTGTGATTATTTTTTGTTCTGTGATGACTGTTTCGTTGGGCTGGATGAGCTCTAGAGGTCCCTTCCAACCCCAACCATCTGGGATTCTGTGTGATCCATTCTCATGAGGAAACTATTCCCCTGGCTCTGTTTTGGCACAAGTGCTGGCTCAGGACACACCTCTGGATGCCACTGAATTTGCTCAGGACATTTGGCAACATGGCTCTGCTCAAGGCCCCAGCTCCAACTTCTAGTTGGCACAGCTCTATAGAAGGCAAGAGGAGGAACACAGTGTCCTTTCAAAAGTACTGCAAAGGAAACCTCCACCAGAGATGGAGCTCAGCAAAAATGGCTGCAGTGGAACAAGTTTCGTTTTCACTTTGGGCAAGAGGCTGCACTTGGAGTGAATGTGCTCCAGCTTAAGGCAGAGACAGGTCAGGGCAGCAAACCTTCAGTAACTGAGAAGAGCTAAAGGAAACACAATGGGAAACACACTGGAAACAACAGACTTCCATAAACAAGCATCCGAAGTCAGTGGTTGTCAGCAGGAGGAAACAGCTCTGCTGTAATGACACCAAGCAGTAAACTCTGGAGGGTGTCTGTGGAACACCCTGACTACACAAACGCGTCTGACCTGTGGCTGTGTACTCTCTGTACAAAAGGAGCAAAACACCAGGCCAGCACACCATATAAAACCCAGAGATAAGACCTTTAGGTGGCCAGTTCTCCCTCTCCAACAAAGCCACACCATCCCTGCGGTCCCAGGGGTCTGCAGCTTTATTTCTGGCGGATCACAATTCAAATGGCCTTTGTGGCTTTAGAGAGAAGCCACGAAGCTGCACGTTTTGGTTGAAGCAGAGGGCACAAGTGGGCTGTGCTCGGGGTGAAGGGACCTTGCAGCCAAAGGCTTTGCCACAGCTCTGCCCCTTCCACCCGACCCCCCAGCGCTGCTGCTGGCACTTGGCTCTCGTTAGTGTTCTCACTTCTCATCAGCAAGTAACAAAGTTCTGGTTGCTGACCAGTCCAATCCCAGAGGCAGAATAAAAAGTCCTTGTTAAGACCTATAAAAAGCATGTTTCTAACAGAACCAGATCCAAACCTGTGCAAACACTGCTCCTGGCTGGCGTTCTGTCCTTGCCTGGCTTTGCTTTCCCTGCAGAGGGATTCCATTCCTTGCCCGTTCTCCACCTTTCAGTCTTCTGAGGAGTCCAGACAAGCTACCCCTCCATTTTTGTCTTGGTCATTTTCCCCTGTGCACATCCTTCCTGCCCTTCCCTCTTCCTCTGTCCCACCCTGTTCCTCCACAGCTATTTTCGGAAGGCAAAGACGTCCCGTGTCTTCAGGCCCCTCCTGCCCTCGCTGCCGGTGCTCGGTGCGGACGCCTCCGCCAGGCCCCCATACGGGCAGCTCTCGGACTCCGGGTGATGGCCAGAGCATTCCACAGCAGGGATGAAGCCACTGTCCCACATCCCTGTCCCACACAGCTTGCACAGGTCGTGGAGGCTGCAGGGGATGCGGGGCAGCAGGTGGAACTGATAGAGCAGACTCCTGGCCTGCAGAGAGAGAGACAGAGTCACTCGCTGCTCGCCAGCGGCCGGACACGGACAGCGTGGAGCCCGTGGCCTGTTCCATCCTCCTGTCTGGCTGCCTTGGGTGAAAGGAGGCACCAAGGACAGGGGCTGCAACTGCGCAGCGTGACAAAGACCTGGGACCACCACCCTCTGACTTCCTACAGCTGCCTCTTACTCCTGCCAAACTTGTTTCCAGGCAGACAGCAGCCTCCTGTCCTCTCAGGGTGAGGAGGAGCAGGGGGATAGAGGAGATGCAGAAGAGGAAGCGTCAGTCTCTGATTTTTCTCACCACTCTAACTCACGTCTTGGACCTGAGACTCAGCCCCCAGCAGCACACAGGCATTTACCTTCCTGAGCACCAGCTCCCCGTTCATGTGCATAGCCAGGTTGCTGAAATGCAGCAGCATCTGGTCAGTGGCCAGCTGTTGTTCAATCACATCATCCCCGTAGATCACCACGATGGCCACACAGATAAAGAGGTGGAAATAGTCAGTCTGCAATGAGAAAACAGGAGCTGGAGCAGAGCAGGTGGAGGCAGAGGTCTGACCTCACCTCCCCACCCTCCACAAGCATGTCCTTAGCAGACACTTTGCTCAATGGCATATACAAGGTGAGTTATTGGTGACCTCTGAGCCAAAGCCTCTTCCCTTTCAGCACAGCAGCAAGGTTTGCACCACGGCTTTCAAAGCAGAGTGGTGATTTTGGGGAGGACATTTCCCAGCTGAGGCCTGAACTTCAGCAGAGGATGTTCATGGCATTCTGAAAACCCTCCTTTTGAAGCCTGGACGTCCTCAAGTAGGAGAGGCAGAGCTCATCCTCCTGCCGCAGCAATCAGCCTCTGCCATGGTTACAGAGCCTCTCACACCTGCTTGTTGAGGGTATTTTTGCTGCTAAGGGCCTGAGGGAGGCTTCAGCACACAGGACACGCCGTGCCCCTCAGCCCTCTGACCTGGTAGTGTGCCCAGCACGCCTCCCACACACGCAGTGCCTCAGCCTCAGGGAACTCCCGCTTGAAACACAGCAGGATCCAGCGGTGACAGAACAGCATCTGCAGCCCATCCTCTCCCAGGGCACACAGGTGCTGGTGGAAACGGGGGTGCATGAGGCGCAGCAGCTCCCGCAGGTACATCTGCAAGAGACGCAGTGAGCTGGGGCACACGAGGCCTCATGCCACCCTCACCCGGCGGCCCGGACAGCCCCTGCCAGCCCCGGGCTCCCCAACAGCTGCCCTCAGCTCTCTCATAAAAAGCTCCAGCTTTACAGCCTGTTTATTACAGCACAGCCAGGAGCACGCTCAGATCCATCGTTAAAGGCCAGAGCTCACAGGCCACAGCAGCTACTTCATGAGGAAAGATGGAGGGTGAACAGAAAACCCCATCACAGCTACACGTGAACAGAAAGAAGGGGAGAGATTCAGGCTGAGGGAAGTGGCTAGAGCTGCGAAAACTAGAGAAAAGAAAGGATGCAGCCACCTCTGACAATATCTCATTTCAGCAGAGGCCCAGCTATATGGAAGGGGTTTTGGGAAGCCTGACCGTACAGGCACATGACAGAGCATAGATCTGCACGTCACTAACTGTGACCAGTCCAGTGGTCTCTCATGGGCTTCCTGCCACCAGTTCACCATTTTACACTGGTGCCATCATGACCCAGACAGGATGTTCTGGTTTAGAATGGGTTTTTCAGTATCTCAGCCAGAGAACAACCGACATACACGTGAAAACCTGAAAAGTTCCCATGTTTAAACACAATCACCTCAGTGGAAGAAACTCTGCCAGACAGATAAGACAGTGAAGATATTAAAGATACTTGGGGCTTTTCACTTGGACATAATTTGCTCCAGTCACCCAGGATGGATTGTATCCATCAGGTATTTGTGGCTTTGGGGTGTGACTCGACATGCAGCTCAGGGACCTGCTTCATGGCATTCTTCTGATTTGACTGGGGAGAGGAGAAGCTAAAGACAGGGCTGAAGGGAGCTCAGCGTTCAGCCTCACCAGCTGTTTCTCCATATCCTCATCCCGGGGTGAGCTGATGAAGATGGTGTTCTGCATCAGTCCTACAAAGCACCAGAAAGTATCCGACTCATCTAGGATCTCTGCCAAGAGTGGGGCAACCAGGTCAGACATGCCCTGGGAGTATCCAATGGCTGGGTTAAACACTGCATAGTTCAGCAGGATCCTCCTGGAGAAGAGGCAAATGGAGAGGTGAAAGTCGGGGAGGGCACGTCACAGCTGAGGGCAGAGAGAGCCCTTCCCTCCTACCTCAGCTCCCACTGAAGGGCTGAGCAAAGTCCAGAAGAGTAACAGGTCACTCCTGCCATCTAAAAGATTAACTTGCACTTGCACCCACACGTGCAGTTAACTTTTGGGCACCTGTGCAGCACAGGTTGCATCCCACAGAACTGCTTTCCCTAGAACTGTGTCTAGAAGCCTAAGGAAGAGACACTGACACTACACCTAATGGAACTCTCCTTATCTTTTAGGGTTATTGTACCACGGACTCGATGGCTACAGCAGCAGTGAAAGCACAAGGGAAGAACTCCTTGGGTTTGCATCCCTTGGTACCAGTCACCATTTGCACGGTGCTCTTCTGCATTCCCAAGGCAGCAGCCTGGGCAGCCTGGGCCAAGGGGGGCTTACTGGGTTTTCTGTACACCCAACAGGACACGTTTGGGACGTCAGAATCAGACACTTCACCTCATGGTTTCCACATTTGGGTTGTCCTCCCCCCGAAAGAACTGGTTGCTGCGGTCAGTCCTCACGACGTCTTTATCCACCGTGAACTGCACCTTGCAGCAGAACTCCTTCTGTTCATCTGCAGTCATGGAAAGCCTGAAAATGGAGCAGCAACAGGAGTCCATTGCCAAGAGAGGAACATGATTGCCACGAGAAACAAAAAGCTTTATTTCAGCTTGAGTTTTCAGAGAAAAAAGCAATTCCTGGAGAGTTTTCTCACTGCTTGAACAACAGAGACGTGGCTCTGTCCAGGCAGCAGCTCTGCTGTCCAGAGGCATCACCAGAAGGAGCCTCATGGGTTATAACCAGGATGACATGATGTACTTTCTGTGACAAAGTCCACTTCAGAAGCAGTCAGCCCCTGCTCTCCACTGCTCCTTGTGGGTGGCACACCAGCACTCACTGCTCTGTTTAGACTGCCTCCAAATTAGTAACGCTGCTGTCCCTCTACAGCTTACACGTACCCACAACCAGCTCACAACACACTGCCCCTGCACTAATGCATTGGTTGAATTAGATATCCCTTCTTCTTCTAGATACACTTACAAAGGAACACAAGATCCCATTTTCCCCTTATGTGAGCCAAACCAAGCCTTGGTCTGCAGCCTTGTCTGTGAGATAAACTTCCCTGTGTAGTACTGACGAGCCTGTCTCCACACCCCAGAGGATGTCTGAGCTGTGTGGTATTAGCTCCAGACCCTCAAGAGCTCAGCTGCGCCTGGTTCACCTCCTTCACCATCCCTCTCACTTCTCTACTCCAATCAGCTTCTCCTGAACAGAAGGAAGCAGACTCTGTACCTCCCCAGCAGTTATTACTGTGACATCGGGCCTGAGTAGAGATGAGCAGGGAGGATGAAGCTGGTCTGTTACCTTTTCTCCTGGATCTCAAAGTATTCTTTCCTCTTCTGCAGTCTCAGTGCCTCCCTCTCCTCCGAGGTGGACTCGTAGCTGTAGTAGTGCAGCAGGAAGGGCCACACCTCCCCACGGATGGAAATATCAATCCCACCAAAGAAAATGGCCTGGAAGAAGGAGCAAAAGTTATGACTGGTACAGTTTTAACAGCCCCCAAAACAGCAACAAGAAACTGCTGGCTACTGTGCTTTGGTGGCTTTGCAGCTCTCTCCTGACAAGTGACGCCTTGATTCAAGCTCCTGCAATTTGCACATGTTTAGAGGGAAAGTGCTGGCCTTCTATTCCCAGACCAGACACAAATCGGGCTCATTTCAATGTCAATAACCCCCCCTGGAGAGGCTCTATGATTAACGTGTAGTTCTCATGTCACGGCTTAATCCTCAGCCTTAAAGACACTGCATTTCACTGCAAACTTCTCTCTCAGGACTGGGAGCCAGTGCTCCCCTGCAAGCCCTGCATTATTTCATACAGCAATCTCATGTTTTCCTCCTTCGGTTTGTTCACGCTGCACTTTGCAAACACGTCTGGCACCGGGCACTTTGCTTTACTGACTGCCACCAGCAGCAGCAGCCTGCCAGCTCACCCTCCTCGCCCAGGGAGATGCCCTCCCACCCTGCCTGGAGCAGACTGCTCTGCAGCAAGACCTCTGGCCAAGCACCGTCGTCCAGCCAAGCACCATCCACCAACCTTTACGCTCTCAAACACACAGTTCCTGCCCCCAGCACCGCAGCAAACTCGCAGCTCCCAGCTGGGGACTCGCACTCGGTGTCAGGAGAGGAAGGACCCAACCAGCCCTCTCACCTTCTGCAGTTTGTACTCCTCTTCCACCTGCCCGGCCTCGTTGAGGTGATGCAGCCAGGCAGACACATCCAGGCGCCTGTAGGCGTTCTCCTCGGGGTGTGTTTCCGAGGAGGGCAGCTTGGGGCGGCGGATGGAGAACTGCATACACGTCTTCTCATCAGTGAGCTGCTGAATGGGGTGGGGAGGGTGTGTGGGGGGGGAAACAAAGCAAAAGGCTGGAAGCAGGAGCCAGAGATGGCAGCAGTGTAGGAAACACAGCAATTCTCAGGGAAGGAAAACCCTTTTGCACGGTCTGTGCAGGATTAAGCACCGAGGCACTGCATTTGGGGAGGGCTGGTTGGGGTTTCTGACATTCCAACCATCACAATAGCAAGAGTGATTAGAATCATTAAAACTCTCAGTACCAGAAACCAGCTTCATCTTAAAAAAAAAAAAAAATCAAATTGTTTCCATTCCTCCCCCAATCTTCTCCCTGACCTGAAACTGAATTAATGCTGCTTACAGCAAAACTTCACCCTGCCAGGAATGCCTGCAATAAATTACATATGATTGGCCATATACAAAGGGATTGCTGTTAGGCAAGCAGGGAACTGCACTGCCAGGCTCTCTAAGGGCACTCATGATCCCAGTGCAAGACTGCAGCTGACATTTAATTTAAAAATCAAAGGTTGTTCAATGCAAAAAGTGAGCCCATGCGACCGTAATAAGGAAAGCAGCAGGGGGCTCTGTGGGAAGGACAGGAGGCTCAAAATCACTGTTTCTAATAAGCACACGCAGGATCTTAAACAGATAATTAAAGAGCTCTTATCACATTTGTATGTAGATTGAACAAAATATGGCAAGATGCCTTGTCAAAACACTCTGCAAAGCCGTGTGCTGAGCTTCACCAAACGGATGAGAGAGGCCGGCACCGCCAGAGCCAGCGCTGCAGCTTCCCCAGCCACCCCACACCCCGGAGCACCCAGCACAACAACTGCCTGGGCCAGTCTTCTGCATGACCTTCCCTCATCTTCCACATGCAGAACAGGAATGGGGGAAGGTAAGAAAGTACAAGGGAGGCCTCGTGTCCGACTCGCGGTTGCATCCCGAACAACACCCAGCACCCTGCAGCTTTCTGCCTGACCTGCTGGACACGAACTCGTCGCCTCCTTTCCCCATCACCCTCCTCTGGTTTAGAATGTCGAGTGTGAAACATCTGCTGGAAACCCTCCCCTCTGCCCCATGAACCTCACTCAGGTACCTGGTCCTTGAGATGGGTCTCTGTGCAGTACTTCCACTGCTGAAACACCTCTGACAGTTTGTCCAGGCCACCGTGGTGAAAATGGAAGATCTTGTACTGGCTCTCCCTGCTCGCAACAACCAGCTGCCCACAGGTACAGGCCTCATCACTGCGGGACGGAGCAGGGTCCGCAGCCATCACCCGGGGTGACGAGGGCACACAGGGAAGAGGCCACAACCAGAGGAGAGAGAAATGAGTGGAAGGCAAATTACAAAGCAGTGTAGCACCAAGTCATCCCTTGAAGAAGGGTGCAGGGTAGTTCTACAGCTCTGGGACTCGATGACTCTTATGGGTCCCCTCTAACTTGAGATACTCTATGACATGGCCACAGTGACCACCTTCCCCAGGAAGCCCCACTCGTGCCTGGTAATGGCACTTTTACCCTTCCGACATCTGAAGGAACTACATTTGGTCTTCCCTGGAGAACCGAACCCCAAGAAGTCTGTCCCAGCAGCAGCAAGGCAGGGTCAGGGTACAAAGTCAGCTCCTGGGGATGAGCGGCCCAGGTTGCACACAGCACTGTCCATGGCAGCAGGAGTGAGGGTGGAAAGAGAAGCTACAATGCTTTCAATAACTTCTGTAATAATTTGAAGGATCACTGAAGAGGCTTTAAAAGCAGCAAGGCTGTAGGGGAGCCCTGGTGAGGGGCAGGCAAGGGAGAAGGTCCCAAGGAACCAGGTTATTTGAAACATTTTTGGCATGACAAGGGAAAAAAAAAAGAGGGAAATTTACTAGGGAAAAAAGAGTCCTTTAGGCCTAGTAACTGCAATTCAGAGGCTCTCCTTGGGAAGGCTGACACCTGATTTTCTAGAGACAACTGTCAGGGAAAAGACTTCCAAGGAGGACTGCAAAGTCATCTGCCTCCAGAGCACTGTGTACTGACCCTGGGCACTCACAAGTATCACACCCCAACAACATGTTACCTGAAGAAGAGGCGAAGGGATCTCATTTGTCCCAGGTCCACTCTAAAGACACCACAGACTTGCTCAAGGGCAAACACTTTCTGCTGTTCATCCCATCTGGTGCTCTGTGTTTGCCCATTACTCTCCTGGAACTGGGCACTGGTGTCGAGGCTGGAGGCAGAGCTGGTGGAGCAGGTCATGCTTTTGTCACACGTGTCCCTGCAGACAGAGGGGAGGAAGAAAGCCCCATGAGACATCAGCCACAGAAGGCTGCAGTTACATGCAATAACCACAGATGCTCCACGTTAGAAGTCTTTTGTCAGAGCTCTGAAATTGGAATTCAGTGCAGGTCTAAGGAGTCAATAATTGACAGGTCACGTAAGAGATTCAGTTGTTTTCATTTGAATTAATTCCTTGCCATCCCCTCCCAAACGATCCCATTTTTGTTCTGTTCCTCAGTTCCACACAGACGTGGGGAGAGCTGACACCATTCCCCAGAACACTGACTTCTGAGAAGGCCAAATTAAGAAGCACAGCATGAGGAGAGAGCCCAGACTACCGAGGCACAGCCCATCCCCTGCTCCTTCAGTGCAGCACAAGGATCAGTCTGGGGATCCCGCTGGCACAGCAGGCACCTGCCTGCTCTCCAGCCCTAAGCTGCAAGACCTCTTCAAAACACGCAGCCTCTGGGACTGACGACCCCTTGGGCTGCAAAACCTTGGGCCATTGAAGAAACCTAACTGCAGAAGTACAGGTGCTGCTACAGCAGCTCCAGCAGCACTCAGCAGAGTCTTCTTGCCCCGCAGCTTGAGAAGCTCCTCAGCACGCAGCTCAGCTGCTCCGTGCCTGGCCAGGGACATGAGAGGTGAGCACACCTGGATGGCAGCACTGACTGGGGATCTCACCTGGCAAACACCCTCAGTGACCAGTAAGATCCAAAGATCCTTCCCCTGAACTTGTTTCTCATCAGGCCTTGGCAGGCAGACCCGACCTGCCTGCATTCCTGTGTGTGAACTTCAGGCAAATGCAAACTTGAAACTGTGGAGAGCTAAGGATCAAGACATCTGAGTTCTTGAACCCCCTGCAAAGTACAGCAAGAGAACTCAACTGTTTTCCACCACCAGGAGCTCACTGTGCCCCAGATATTGATCTTCAGGAGTTTAGATTAAAAACCCCCACATGCCTGCCACCAGCCCTGATCCCAGAAGAAAAATATCACTGCTTTGAGAATTAAGTGAATCTGAAACTGTGACCCCTTGATTCTTAAAAAGGCCAATACATGTGAACAATCTGAGTGCAAGCTCTGAATGGGTTCCGCTGTGAAATCAGGGCTTGCAGAACAAGGCCAGTAGCAGGTATAAAGACAGCCCCCTGCAACGCCACTTTATGCAATGTTTTCTAATCCGCTTATCTAACAATGTAGGCACTGAACGCTGAAAATCACACACTCAGCATGCATCTGCAGCACACCACATCAGTATGCTTTCCAAGCCTGGCTACAGTGCCTCTTCCACAGGGACCAGCCTCATTTGCAGCACCCACCCATGGTTCAGGTCACTGCATTCCAATGGGCAGGTCCCCGGACATCCCAGTTAGCTGTGGGTTCAGTTTTTAACTGAGCCCCCACGAGCTGCCCAGTTCAAATGTGTGACTCAAACCCTTAGTGCCCACACGCATGGGAAAGAAATCCCTGAGCCCCCTTTTCCAGTTCTGCAGTATTATGCAGATGAGACCAAGTCTGTTTTACTCTCAGCTAAAGGAGTGGCTTCACTGCTCTGTTCACCAAGTTCTGCTGCTCCATTTTCCTGAAAGAAAGCATCAAAGCCCAACTTACTCTCAAGCCATTGGGGGGCTGAGGTCTTAGAAGTGACACAGCAGTATCACAGTGTGAGCAGGGGTCACAGCACACAACCCAACCCCCTCAAGGAGGAGGGACAGCACTTTATCCAGGTTAGACACCGGTTCCTTCCACTCTCAGGTACAGCTCCACACCATCACCTGCACCTCAACACTTGTTTCCACACCAGTCGTACTGGCCTCTGTGTAAAAGTCCAGCATTGCTTTCTTATAAAGCTGCAAAATAGAACAGCTTCTAAAACACTCAGTATCTCATGCTAATGCAACAGTAATGGGAGTCCTGGTACAAGACACTGGTGCTGGCCTGCCTGCCATAAGCAGCTGGTATTTATGGAGCAACACTTCATAACAGCCACAGCTGGTTACACAGGATTTTCCTGGAAGAGATGACTCAAACCAGCTCAAAGACTAAGCAGAGGCAACTAATACTCTAAAACTCTTGCAAAGATGGACTGGTCAGTACGACAAAGGGCTGGAAGACATGTTGGCTGTGAGGATCCTTCCTTGTCCTTTGGTTCCAACGTGCCCATTCTTCAAAAGCATCACCTCCAGCGACCAGTGGCACAGAGACAACGGCAGTTAGCAGTGGAGCTGGGCAGGGTTGCTTTGATCCTGGGGAATCAGGCAGCTTCTCAGTGCAGAATGCTACTGCCAACTGCACTTGAGATCATTCTGTACGTAAATATGACCAATCTTGATGCAGTGGAATTTAGGGAGTCCTCTAACCAGGCACACGAGATACACCGATACAAGGGAAGAGTCAAGACAATTGTGTCTGTTAGATGAGGAATTTATCCCAAAGTGCCCTGCAAAAGCAGGGAGCTGAAGCACTGCAAGGCAAATAGCTGGAGGAACATTCCAGAGAGACTTTAGGTTGTGGGATCCAGGAAAAACAGAGTGCCAGCTAGTTTACTGCACTGCTCAGCAAAACAAGAGAACAAGTGCAATGGTCTGCAGGAATAAAAGGGCCAGGGAAAAAAAAAATAAGGAGGATTAGCAAAACCTGATTCATGATTCCACTTCAGCCTTTTCCCTTTACTGAAGTCCCATTGCTCTTTTGTCTCAACGTACATCTCATTCTTGCTGGTGAGCAGGACCAGGTGGTGATGTATTTTCTCCACTCGATGACCAACTACAGCAGTTAGCCATACCTACATTCCTCGAGATTATCCACCCCCAAAGAAAGCAAATGCTTGTGCAAGGCAGCACTGGCCTCCTCCCACCCAAACTCCTCGCCCGCCTGATGCAGAGGTCAGCCGCTCTGCCAGCGAGACTTTCCACATGCCACAATGAGTGTAGAAATGGGACCTAACTCAGTGTTCAAAGCACCTGTACACACCTACAGCAGAGAGAGAGATAAAACCACTCATTATTTCTGTTACAGAGCCAGGGCAGAGACCTGCACCAATTACATGGGAAGACTATTTCAGCAACGAAGATCTAATAACTCATTTTACAACACGATGTGACAAATGTAATTATAAGAGGGAAAGGGGCTGAAGATTATAGCCATGATGTGGCAGTTACCTCAGCTGCCAGCGTGCACCACCCGGCTCCCAGAGAGCCTCTTGCAAGAGCCAAACCCTGCTCAGCTGGCTCTCCATTACCATTGTGCTACGGCATGCCTTTGCTAACAACAGCTCTCCTGACAGCCCCAGCTATTCCTGCACACTGGCTTGTGAAGCATCATTTACAGACAATGAGTATCATCATAATGTATGAGCATCCATGTAATGGGAATTACATGCCCCTTTTCCTCCCCAGGGGTTAGCATTTCTCTGTTTCTCCACTATTCCCCACAGGCATTGACCTTCCAGGTTCCCCTCCTCTCCAGCAAGGTGAAACAGCTCATGGCAGCACCAGCTGCCTAAAATGTCTAAGATGGCTTCAAATAAATAATCCATCAGTAGAAGTTCAAAGCTATCCTGAAATGCCTAAAAATGTAGTTCAGTGACTGTGCAAAGTGAGGTAATATCAGGCAGCTGGAACCCAAACCTATTGTTCTGATGAAGAAAAGTGTCCTTGACGATGTACATATATAATGAATTGGGAAACGTGCTGACTTCAGCAACATATAAAAGATGTGCAAAAGGAAACAGATTGGTACTTTGGGATTAAAAAAAAAAGTGGAAGTATTTGTGCTGGCTGCTGCAGGAGGACTGGCAGGACACCCCAGGATGGCACCAGCTTCCAGAGCAGCACGGCCACGCAGAGCCCGACGTCGACAGTGGGATGCTGCAGCCACGCCAGCTACTGACATCTGATCAGCACAGGCAAGGAACTAGGTTAAGAATTGTGTTAAATTCACTCTTTGGCTGAAAATACTTGGAACTTGAAGCTCCTTTCCCTCTGAGAGTGGAACGGAATTGATTTACACTGACCTCAGTGAACAGGGGAAAAGGTGTCAGTCTGGACGGAAGCCTAAGCGGAGTTTCTGAAGTGAAATGTCCAAACGTCTTTATGTGGAAGCACACAGATACACTACAGAACAGCACTTAGAGACATACAGACCCATCCTCACACATGTGGAAACAAATCTGACATCTCTTCCTATTTGTTGGGGAAACCTGTGAAAAATTGCCCCGGATGTTACGGTACAAAGTCCACGAATGTCAACGTGGGCTTTCCAAAAGCTCGTTCCACAGGCTTTCCATTGATCTGTTTGCTTTCAAAACATAAATTTCCTCACGTTGAACTGCACTAAATGCTATTTAGTAGCTAATTAACTTTCTGTGCTGAAAACCTCCTGTAATTGCACTTCTTTCACCTTTTTTAGCCCGTGTCCTCCAGGGAACCCAAGCTGTCCTACGGCATTTGTTCTGCTCGTTTCTATCTCACGGGCACAAGGTCCTTCCCGACACTGGACTGCCAATCACAGCTACAGAGGTCACTGGAGACCAAATTAGGAGCACTCTGCCTCTGACAAACTTGCTTTGCTTAGCTTGCTGTAAAAGGAAAATAAAAGGTTATGAAAAATAATTGTATCCTTTCATGCTCGCCCACCAGGCAGCAGATTCAACAGCGCTTCTGAGCGGCAGCGTACCATTGTTAGTCACTCGTATTGTTAATGTCATTAATGATACTCAAAGAACGAGCTGTTTCCATCTTAAAAAGCGCTGGAACCCCTCCCTCTGCCCGACAGGAACAGAGCAGAAGGTGGGCTGTGGTTGCTGCCCACATGTCGGCCACCTCGCCGGCACACGCGGCAGAGAGGGCACCGGCTCCTACGTCCAGGATCTGACCTTGGGCTGTAACAGCAAGTTCATGATCAGGGCCGGGGCTCTGAATTAGCTTCAGCTCTGTGAACACAAGCCTAGCAAATAAAACATTTTAACACAAGGAAATGAGGGACTCAAGGAAGCCCGATTGATGCAGCTTTGCTTTCTGAGAGGCATAATTGGTTTGTCCTTGAGAAATAAAGATCAAAACAATTTGTTATGCTTTACGGGGCTCTCGCAACCCTCTCACACAGAGCCCTGTCTGTCTCCCCAGAGCAGACACAAGCACCCCACGCGGGTAGAACAGGCAGTGCTCACCTCTGACGGCACTTCCTCATCCCAAATCCTGCTGGAGAAAAGCCAGGCTGTGCGGCACAGCACCCGGCAGCCCGCGATGAGCCTCGTGGGCAGCGGTGCTGGGTGCTGCCCTCCTGCCCCATGCCACCCCAGAGGGCAGCAGCTGAGCGAGGAGCCTCACTGCACCGGGACCTTTGTGCTCCTGATTTGCTCCTCCAGGTCCTCGTGGCCTGAAGGGAAGCCCAGCGATTTCTGGGCAGCGAGAGGGGGCATTAGGAAGCCAGCCCTGCTCACTTCCAAAGGCTTCTCCCCAGCTGTGGGGAATTCAACCAAAAGGGAAGCAAAACAAACTGAGAATTCTTGAGCTCATTATTTTGAATGTAGATAAGAAGGGAAAAAAAAAAAAAACATCAGAAGTTTGTAGTGAATTAATATGTGTTTTAGTCTTTTCTACTCAAACAAAGCCTGGAATGTGATACACATGTACCTTCAGCTACAGCCAAGGCATCTGTTGTTCAGAGATGAGACTTCCAGGCAGGTGGAGACTACTCGGGCAAAACCCCAGCAAGGTTTTTCCTCTTCCACTTCTTGTTGCAGTGAGGTGGCAGGGGCAGAATTAGCAGCTCAATGCTTATGAATAAAATACACATAGCTGCCGAGAAGTCAAACAGAACAGATCATTTAGAGCCGAGCGTGTGCAGCTCCGTGATGCAAATGTTACCTTCACTTCAAGGGAGGAAAATATTCCAGGAGCGGCAGGGCAGATCTGTACAATCCACACAGAGAAGGGGCAGCTCATGCCTGGGCTTCAGCTCATTAATAAATCAATCGAAATGCAACACTTAAAATATTCCTCAGATGGAAAAAGTGATTTCTCAGCAAAGCCCAAAAAGGAATGTTTGCTTTTCAGCCTATTCCAGCCTGTAGAAGGGACCTTTCTTACCAGTGTTTATTTTATATTTGAAATCAATGGGTTATTTTGCTTTTTTTCCCCCCTTCTCTTCCACTCCTATCCATGCAAAAATAAAATTCTACACTAATTATGCTAATTATAATCAAGCTTTCAAAACCCTGCTGCCTTGAAAGCCCTGAAGATTACCTTTGTTCTTGAATTCTTGGCTCTAAGCAATGAAGTGGGAATTTCAGGGGGGACTTTTTTTTAACTGACAGACGAAGTTAACCGACTCCCCAGACTCTGCCCTGCTGCTGCCCCACTACGAGCAGAGCCAGCACCACCCAGAGAGAATGTCACTGCTTCCACAATACAATGAGGACTTCCCAAGGGGAAAGCTTTCTTCAAGTAGCAGAAAAGGGAGAGGAAAAAAGGAGAGATGACTAAAAGCATGTTTCAGAGTCGCTGCAAACGCTTAATGCTGTTATAATTGCGAGGACCGAGCCAAGTAAGACAGAGACTGTGCAGATTTATTTGCATATACTGTTGTACTTCTTAGAGGGGACGTGCTCTTTATTTTGATCCAGTTAACACAATTCTTCCCCTACAAAGCTGTGGACACCTGCCAGCCCCATCTATCTCCACTCTCAATTAGCATCTCTGGGCGTTACGAGCGTATAAATAAGGAACAGAAGGCATGTAAGAACATCCTGGGGAAAAGGCGCTTTTTTCTTGCGATGCCTCCCGGGGAAAGCAAACCCTGCTGTGCCTCGCTGTGGCCTCGGGCCGGGAGAGGAGCCCCGTGCTCCCCGCTGGATCCCGTTTCACCGGGACGTGCCCCGCGATGTCGGTTTCTGCAGACGGTTCTGTTCGGCTGCGCTGATGCGGGCAGCCCACAGCGGCCCCTGGGCGAGGGGACAGCGGCGGCCGGGCAGCGGGAGCCGGGCAGAGGGAGCCGGGCAGCGGGAGCCGGGCAGAGGGAGCCGGGCAGCGGGGGCCGGGCAGCGGGAGCCGGGCAGAGGGAGCCGGGCAGCGGGAGCCGGGCAGAGGGAGCCGGGCAGCGGGGGCCGGGCAGAGGGAGCCGGGCAGAGGGAGCCGGGCAGAGGGAGCCGGGCAGCGGG
>WBNH01001143.1:58628-72481 GCA_013401255.1 Urocolius indicus
CACGGTCACGGTCACGGTCGCGGCTCCGCCATCGCTTCCCGATCCTCGTAAGTAAACCCCAACGAAGCCTGGCGCCCTTAGAAAGCCGTTGGGAAAAGGGAGGCAAAGAGGTTGGGCTCTGTTCTGCCGCGGCTCGCAGCTGCGTGGCTGTGGGGCGGCTGTCTCGGGCATCACCCACCCGTGTCACTGCTTATTCCTTGCCTGAATTCCCCAAACAAACAGCTTCAGGGTCCCGCTAGCTGCGACTCCCGATCTCCAGTTAGCTGTCATTGCTTTCTTACACAGAAATCTGGCAGCGAACCAACGGAGGGAAAAAACAAACCTGCTATAATTAATGTTCTTGCTGTTCAAATATTTATCCAAAGCGGGATGGAGCCGTATGCCTCCACCAGCTCTTGGATCTGTCCAACCCGCTCAGCTTCGCAGCAGCTAACAACATTAATTGATTACGTGGCCTTGCCAATGGCAAAGGGCTAAGGCCAGCTGCTCTGCCCAGGACCCGGCTCCGTGCTGACCGCCTGGAAGTACTGCCGTAGGTGAAGCTTGCCCCCACGACTCAGAGAGAAGGGACAAAGGGCCATCCTCTGACAGAAAAAAAAGGATGTGGGGATGTCGTTTCCTTGGCCATGGGTTTGGGTACAAATAGAATGAGGTGTTTCAGTATCTTGCATCATAAATCACACCAGTTCAGGCAAGGCTCTGGGGAACTGGAGCCTAAGCCAGAAACAGAGAGACACTCCACACACTCATCCCCAAGGCTGAAACCATTAAAAGTCAGATAATGTGACACAAGACACTGCAAGAAGTCACAGGAGATTTGAAACTCTGTGACCATTTCTCCTGGTTCTAAGAATATAATCAGTGAAGAAGTCCCCACCTCTCGATGACTCCAGAGCTCCTGCCAGGTCACAACAATTTCAGCTCATTTCCCCTATAATTTTGCCTCCTGTTTATTCTACAGAGGTCTCAACAGCACTGAGCCTTTCAGGTGAGCTGCCAAAACAACATGATGCAACAGCATACGCTCTGTTCCCACCCGCTCCCGCAGCTGCTGCCACCCTCCAGAGCGCTGCGCCTCCGCTCCCCCGTGAGACGGTAATTTGCTGATTAGCTCCCTGGGAAGAGGCTTCACGACAGGATGTGCAACACATCTGTAAAAATTGCATCAACCACGAGGCCAGAGGAGTTTTTCCTTGCGTTGTGTACTTTGCCCTGACTGTCTGTGGCAGCTCTGTGAAGCCGTGGCTGCTGGAGGATGCAGGAACTGCAACCGTCTTTCAGGTCCGTGATGAAAGTGTTTCCTTATTTTTATTACTGGCTGCTAAAGTTACCACCTTATGAAGGATGTTTCCTTCTTGCAGTGATACCCCTGAGCGCACTGGTCACCTGGCTGCTGCTTGTCCTTTACAGCAGGTGCTGCAGAAGCATGAGCTGCTGTTCCTCCCATCACCTGCAGGGCCCTTGGCAGAGCTCTGGCCTCTGGTCAGATGTTGCCCCAAGCTCCGCTTGTACAACTGCACCTCCAAGGCCCCCAGCTCCACATGATGACTGTATCAACCAACATCTCACCCTGAAGTTAGTGAAGGAACCAAGGTCAGTATCTACTCTTCACCATTGTTGTACAGTGCTCATCGGGTAACAGCAGCGATGCCACAGTGAGAAGCCTCCAGCAGCTCCAGCACCCGATGCTAAGAAAAGCTCCTGTTAACCAGGGAATGGCTCTGGCATGGCACAAAACCCCAACCCTCAACCATCCCCACTTACAGAGCACTAAGTGCTTTAGCAAACGATTGGTATAGATCTGATGTCGTGGTCAGTTAACTTCAGAAGCATTGGTTGAAAGACATTATGTAGGTGTCAGGCTATTTGGTTGCCAGGATGTAACAAAAGGCTTTTAGTTTCACTTTACTGATGGGGAAAATGGAAGCTGAGTAATTTAGCAGGGCAGTAGCAAACCAAAGCTTAGAGTATGGTTGTCCTGATTGAGTGCCCTTCAGACCACAAGGCAAATGCTTCCTGACAGACAGCAAACAACGGTGACAGGGGAGAAAAAGAACGGGACAGAATGATTTTATTTCCAATGTCCCTCCCTCCTTTCCTGCGGAGATTCAGTCAATGCCAAAGCTGCCATCAATACAGGCACCTCCCACCTTAGCTAACACCCTGCAGGACCCACTCACTGTGGGCAGAAAGGGGCCTCCAAAGTTAACAGAAAACCCCAGAGAGCAGAGCCACCTTTCCACCAGAGATGAGTGTCCTCCACAGAAGAGATGCCAGGCTCGCCTAAAAAGAGAAGCAGAAATGTGTACAGTGGTGATGGGACACTCCCTTAGCTCCTAGCCTGAGGAGCTGTGTAAATGGGAGCAAAGCATGGATCGCTGCATGGGATCCCTGGCAGCCTCTCAAACTGTGAAGCACAGAGGGGAAAAAAAGCCCTCCAAGACAATGGATACGTTTTTATTTCCTTATGTTCTACAAGACGAGCTGTTGACTTAGAACGACTTGAATGGTTGTGCAACTCACAGGCTTCCAAGCCTACCTCCCTCTTCCTTGCTGTCCCTGTTCTGCACACACTGGTATATCTCTGTTGGCTCCTTTCTGCCCAGGAGGACAGGCTGCCTTCTCAGAGGATGCTCAGAGAGGCACATGGAACTTGTGACTCCTGGTCATAGGGGTATTTTGGCAAGCAGCTTGCTGAGCCCTGATCTCAGCTGATCATTCTCATCCTTCCACAATGTCACATTTTTTCCATTTCTGATGGTATCTAATTGCAGGGGAGGATGGCTGGGCTGGATCACCAAGGCAATGCCTTGCTTCAGCTCCCCAACCGCTCACGGGGAAAAGCACAGTTATCTTTGCAACAACTCCCCAGCGCAGAGGGAGATAACCAGAAACATTCGTTCCTCTCTGCTGGGAGGAGGTAGTGACTGGGGGGTAGGGAGGGAAAAGAGCTGAAGCAATCTGCCAGCAGCACAAACTTTGTTCGCACTCCAATTCTGGCACATATGGGAAGCAGTCAGCAGGAAAAAAACCCAACCCTTAAGGAACGAGGAAGCTGTTCTCACGCTTGTAGTGACTTCTGAAACACCCCCCCCACACACTCAAATGCTGAGATGAACACAGGAAATCAGAGAATCTTTTTTGACAAGACTTTTGCAAAGTACTCTGTGCAAAATCTCCAACTCAAAACAGTTTGTAAGGTCCTGCAGATATCATGCAACGGGGCTCTCTGGGGAAGAACAAATTGGCATCAGCAAATGGACACACTGGACAAAAGCCCCAGACAATGAAAGGCCTGTTTGATTAATCTGCTCTAAGTTATGAGTGCTGCATACACTTTCTGAGGCTTCCAGACCGGTACCAGATGAGTTAAAAAAACAGAAAAAGAAGAGTCTAGCAGGAGCAGTGTGTTTGCAAAGTCAGGCTCTGCCTGCTGCAGCTGTCGAGAGGCTGGGAGGCAGCGAGCGAAGCCGGCAGAGGGCTCGCCGGAGCTGGGCTGGGGGCTGAGCCCGCTGGCAACATGCTGCATCAGCTCACACACAACGTAAAGAAGATGCAATAAACTCTGTTTCCTTCCTTCCCTGGCACTGTCAGCAGCTCAGAGCCCAAGTGTTGCAAAACAGTTAAACCACAAGGCTGCCTGCCCACTGCTGGTGCCCTCTGTGCGGTGAGGGCTGCTGCACGGCACATGGCCCTCTGGCCCAGGCTGAGGACTCACAGTGCCCCAGGATGGGTTCAGCCTCCTGCTCTTCAGCAGTTGTCCTAAAGCTGTGCTAAATGTGGCTCTCCCTGCTCCTGCTTCTAACCCCTGCAGCGGGGTAACAACCCCTTACTCAGGGAGTAAGTGAACTAGACCATAGCTGAGGCCACAGCTTCCCCCTCCCCACATGAAGCCACCTTTAAGCCAACATGACATTCTCTGAAAGTGTATGCAAATGAAGTTTCAAGCCCCAAGCAGTAGCCCCAGTGCTAGAAATAATCAGAATGGGACAAAAAGCCTAGGAACCAACAAATAAAGCCAATTATTAGGAATGATATTTAACCATTCAAAGGCCTCTCTGTGCATTTTCTTCCAAGATGTCTTTTGTGATATTTATGTACTTTCCAGACTTCTACATCACTATGAATACTTGTCAAAAAATACCATCAGGCATTAGAGAGCTAAACAAGTCACTGTCAAAATGACATTCAACCTGGAAACCGAAGGCCCATCCTGGGTACTCTGCAAATGCTTTGTAATGCCCCTGCGCAGCCTGAGGAAAGCTGCAGTGGGATGGGATGGGATGGGATGGGATGGGATGGGATGGGATGGGATGGGATGGGATGGTCGTGCTGGCTGGGCCAAGGTGCTGCTCAAACCACTGCCCACCCAGCTGCCACAGAGCTCAAGCAGGGAAACCCTGTGGGCCAGTGGTTAATTGGAAGCATACTGCTAGAACACATACCAAATGCAAAGCTGATACCAAGTCTGAGATCAAGTGTTTTAAACTATCCAGAGACAGCTGAATCAATTAGAACACTTCCTTCATAAACTTTGTCTTTATGGCATTCTCTTGGCTTGAGATCAGCCCAAAAAACAGAGACAAAACCTCCTCCCATGCCAAGCCTCTCTGTAGCCTGCACATCTCTGACACACACAAAGGAGAACTCGTTTTCCTAATTTCAGGTGCAGTTTCAAAGTTGAGCTACATCACTCAAATCAGTTACAGGGTGCTTCATGAGCACTGCACACCCATCCTCCCCAGGCTGGAGATGACGATACATTGCACAGAGCACCAGCAGAGAGCCAGAAACACTGATACCACCACAGTACGTTACACAGGTACCCTGCTGTTCATTAGTCCTTTGCAAAAGTGCCCTCCTTCCCCCCATGCAGAGTTTACTGCAGATGCTCTGAGAAGCACTGACATTTACATTGCCAGTGCTGACTAAAATATCCAGGTTAGACACATAAGAATTAATATTTATGTGTCTTAAGTGAGACCACGTTCTGAACACCAGCCAAACAAGCTCATACATGCAAACTCGGTGTCAACACGGTGCCCTGCAGAGAGGCACCCACGTCTTGGAGGAAGTCAGACAGACACTTTGATGTGGCTCTCCACAAGAGGTAACTAGCACATCTCCTCAGCACAGCTAATTACATCAACAAAGGACCTTTTTAGTTTAGTAACACAGCTTCCAGGGTTTAAGACAGTTCATCTGAAAGACTGTACATATACAGCCCTGAACGTTCAGGGCCAGGGTTCACTGAGCAGAAGCACGACTGGCCAGCAAACAATTTCCTGTAGATTACACAGGTGTCTGAAGCAAGACAGCATATTCAGCTTAATGCGTCTGGGAGGCTTCTCAAGTTCCTTCAGCATCTCCAGGCTCAGCAGCCAGCACCCCAGCCATCTGCCCAGAAACTGGAGAAAAGGATGCACTCACCTGCTTTCGTTTTCCAGAAACACAGAGCTACTGCTTTTCCCAAGGGCTTCACTAATGGGAGAGAGGCAGAAGGGGGAAGAGAAGGCATCAGAATCAGAGTCCAAAGTACTGTCCCTGCTCACGTCATCAGCAGACAGTTCCAAGGAGCCCTCATCCTCCCCTGGCTCTGGCCTGCAGTCCAGACCTTCCTCCATCCCCTCCACCGACAGCTCCGACCTGTTGTGCTCGTCCTGAGAGCTGATTGTCGATAGGATCCCTGAGTCGCTGCGGGCGGGCTGGGGGGAGCGGAGGGGGCTGTCTGCCATGGGGCAGCACTGCGACAGCTTCTCCCCTTCCGAGGAGGGGGAGCTGATGCGAGCCACATCTTTCACAAGCTGTGACACAGTCAGGATGTCTTCTCCTCTCAGGATCACTGCCCCTCTCTGCTTGGTGGGGGAAGCCTGACGGACAGTGCCGCAGCCCTGAGCGTGGCGGCCGCGCTTGCGGGGAGCCTTGCGCACAGGGGAGCTCTCGGGGGTGACGTAGCGCAGCGCTTCCTCATCCTGCCTCTGGATGCGGGAGTTCGGCACCCAGGCGAGGATCAGCGTGGTTCCCAGCAGCTCATCCTTCTCCATGTACAAGCACAGGTAGCCTTCAAGAGAGCAAAAGGAACCATCGGTTACGATGGATTTGTTCTGGGGAAAACTGCACAAGCCTGAAACTGGCCGTTCCTGTGTTCCCCCACTTCACCACCATCACACACACACGGGCAACACAGACCCTCCTGTTTACCAGGGCAGAATTCTGCCAAGTGAATTGTGGAGTCCTCCACATGATTCAGTATTTACAAATCATTTCAAACCTGCACATGGCTTTTTGAACAGCCTAAATTCCCTCTGGCCTAACAGGATACAGAAGTGACACACAAATACTTCAGCTTCATGGATGGAGTAAACTCTGAAATGTGCTGCCACATGAAAAACTTTTCCTGTTTGTTCAGTAAACAACTGTAAGTGCCAGCCAAACATTTCTTTCTCAAGAATATTTACCTTAGTGTAGCTAAAAGGCTACAATTTCCATGGAAAGCCAATAGGAAAAAAGTCACACATACAGAAAGGGAAGAGTGGGTCAGTGTGCACAGAATAATGAGCTTTGTGAAGCTAAGCCAGTAGCCACGGCTCTCTTTGATGAAAACATGAAAGAGTGCAGTAACAGATGAGAATAAAGGCACAGGGTAGTATTTATCTTCATTTACTCCAGAGCATGTAGCCACAATCAGGTTTTCTTTCTTTTCCCTCTGCCAGTGGTTGTTGAGGCCACTCTTAGCAATGACAGTTACAAGATGAGACTTGGCTTTCCTGAACAATACGCAGATTTGAAAGAGCAACACAAGTTACTGTCCTCAAATGAGGATTGTCCATCTTCTGGCAGTACAAAAGGACTTACTAAAACAGGCAAATCCCTGACAGACCAGAAGAGAAATGAGAAATATCATCAATTTTCCTACTAGAAGAAGAGCTGATGGATCAGCCTGTGAATGGCTTTCCTTAGACTTCCATAAGAGTGCCTTGCCCTGTCCCCCATTGGCAACTCCTCATTCTTTAGAGACCAAGATGTCAAATTTGATCCAAACACACACCCTAGGAGAGAGGAAATGAGCAAGCTGTGTCTGCAACAGGGTATCACCTGGATGATGCTCCCCGATGCCTTGTAGCAGCTCAGGCGGGTGGACACAGACATTGTTCTTGGAGTAGATGATCTCTCCATCCAGTACAGGGGATGAGCTGCTGCCACCACCAGGATTCAAGGTCAGGAGGTCAGAAGCTTTAGAAGAGGCACGTCGAAGGAGTCGCCCCAGAGACATCGCCAAGGAAATGTTTCCATCATCTGTCAGCTCTAATCAGGAGCCAAATTCAGAAGATCTGCCAAGAAAGTGGAAAGAATAACGTTAACACAAATCAAACAGCACATGCCTACCACTGTTTGAGAAGGGAGAGATCTCTCATCAGTGGCTGCATCAATCCCACAACTCAAGCAAGAGCCTCCAAATGCTCTGGATCTGTAAGATCACCCCCTGCATTTCAAAGATGCTGAAGTACAGAATCCTGGGATGTTTTTCTGTGCAACAAAGAAATATGAGGACAGCAAACCTCCAGAATGTAATAGTTACCGTGGGGAGGAAGCAGAAAAGTAATGATTGTCACTGAAAATTGCCCATTAAGGGAATAGCTCAGGGATGCAGAGCTGCCCCATGTATCACTGTCCTGGGGATGTCAAAGAGTCAGAGTAGACCCTAGAGGATTCTTTCAGCACAGAAAAACTGCTCAGAGCATGACATTAAACAAAGGGCTGCTGCTTCCTCCACAGTAACCACTGATCTCGGAAAGAACATGAATCAGACCAGGTTCATCTCGTGCTTAACAATTTTTGGCACAATCCCACTGAGCGCTGGAGGTGTTTGGGTTGGGGTTTTGTTTCATTTTTGAGTAATGATGGTTAAATAGAGCTCTTCCAGAGATAGGTGGCAAGAGACCCATGTTCAACAGAGAGGGCAGACTCCATTAGAATGCTATATCAACCCCTGCCAAACATTTCATCTGTCAGTACGTAGCTGTGGAGTACAAGCCTCAACCAGCCACCAAGTCAGCCTTGTAGGCGAATGGGACGTGCTGGTGGGGGGCTCTACGGGCAACCCAGAGGGGTCACCCAAGCTGTAAACTATTCACCAGGCAGATCAGGACAAAGACTGGTGAAACAACAGGCAGTTTTTGCACAAAGCAATCCCACAGACAGCCCAACCGAATTCAAGGCAGAGCAGGCTCTACCTGCTGCTGCCATCCCCAGGTGGAAAGCAGGCGCTAAGAGGATCAGCAGCTTCTGTTCTGCCAAAAGTACACAAGGAAAGGAAATATCTACTTTTGTTCCTTTGTATTTACACAGCCTTACTTGCTCATGAACAGGCCATTCTGACCCAGCACACACCACACCACCAGCTGCCAGGTCCAGAGAGATCAGCTCCCTGTCTTCATTGTGACAAGTCCCACAGCTCAGTCTGCAGAGCACCCAACAGGGTAGCCAGAAGTAAGCAGAGCAGAGAGGCCCTGGCCCTGTACTAACAGGGACACTGTATGCAGGGAACATTTAGGAACCTAACACAAGCACTGTCAGACACTGAATAGCTCCCAATTCTTTACACACATTTTAATGGTATCTCCAGACAAACGTGGAAGAGAGAAGGTAGAAAGGACAAAGAGAAACCAGCACTTCTCAAAGAGCAGAGTGAAACCTACAGGGAAGGAAAAGAGCTGTCCTGATTCTGACAGATTTGTACACACAGAAGATGGCAAACGATACTGCAAAGTGGTTGGCAGAGCCTTCATTAAAGGACAAACTCTTGGCTCAACTGGCAATCACTAGATTTGTCAGCTTGAATCACAGCACAAGCAGCTTCTGCTTTTCTGTATTTGCTGGAACTTGACAGAGAAGCCTCAGCCCTGCTAAATACTGTGCCCAGCACAGGATAAGAATTACTTTGTAAGTCCATCACACACAAGTCTCCTTCTAGCACCAAACACAACACCTACCTCCATGTCTCAGTCCCAAACACCAGTGGAGCCATATGCCTGTCCAGATCACCAAAGCACACACTACTGTCTCAGGCTCTGGGTTACATCTGGGAGAAAGTCACTTGCCTTGGCCACGTTTAAAGAGCAAGTCACCTTTCTTCTCATTGCACCCTGCAAGAATAGAGACTATAAGCTCTGCTGCAATACCTCCTTCCCACCACCACATTACAACACGCCATTTCCACACAGCATTGCGGGAGCGTGAAGCAGTGAGGTGGAGCAACCTGTACAGCACCAGAGGCCCTGAGCCTCCAGCACCTCTGAGGAGGGTCATCTGCTGCCACAGCATTTCCTAGGCAGCACAGTCAGAGCAGCTGTGCCCTGCTGCTGTCAACACTGAAACCAGCCTGGATACCCCGACCTTTAGCTTTGTCAGTTTTGCCATCAAACTCTAAACGTGCAAAACCTGCACATGTGAAGGAGGAAGGTGGGACCAGGCAGCTGAGACTGTTGACCAGGGAATGCTTCCTCAGCAAACACGAGTCAGCATTCCCTACTAAGGACAGCAGATGGAGATGCACGTATGAAACAAGAGCTTGTGTGAAGTCCCACTGCAGCTCTTCAGGGGCTCTCAGGAATGCAGGCAGAGGTGCAGGACTTCTCTGTCAACAGAGATAGCTTTTATTTAGCAGGGAAAGAACAAAGCGACAGGTAAAAGATCAAAAGCTGCTCCTTGGAAAGCAGGAGGAACTTAAAGGGAAATATTGTTCTGCTCCTGCAGAGCACCTGCTGCCTCAGCACTGCCTGAGTGTGCAGGCGGCCGGCGCTGCGGCTGCACACACACCCTGCAGGTGGGGGACACGGAACAGAAATAAGACAGGAGATGAAGAACACAGGGTCTGGCCAAACTAGATAGTCAGTCTTGTTGTATTTGTCTTGCAGAGAAGCTATGAATCAGAACTCAAAGAAAGTCCACCTCGATGCTGCAGACAAATAGCCACATAAATATCATTAGGAGGACTCCCATCAGTCCTTTTCTCATTGCCACGGGCAAGGGAATTCTGTGTAGCTTTTGTTGAAGCATTAAAAAAAAACAGATGCAAGTCAAAGGACTGTTTCAGGGAGAGTGACAAAGTGACTCTCCAAAGGGAAGACTGAAGAAAAGCAAACGTATTAAAAGTCTTCACACACGTGAATTGTCGCTGCCAAAAAAAGGAAGAGCTGCCCACTGAGGACAGTATTAGTAGGGCAGCTGAACTGTGGCAAAGAATATCCAGTTTAGTCATTCTTACAGAACCAGGATAGGGCAACCTGATGAGGCCACTTCCACCACTGGGGGGTTTCAAAGATGGGCTGCAGCTGGTCCCAGCTAGAGCCCAATGATGGACCGAACCTCTGAAGGTCATCTAGTCTATTCATACAAGCTCAAAAGTCTCTGAAACACAGTCTGTGAATGGGCCTCTCCTTCCCAGAAGACAGGGGTTCATATAGCACAAACCAGCAAGTAATAAAAGGGACCAAATCTACAGGACTCACTCTATTCTGAGCCCTCTTCTGGGTGAGAAAACTTCTGCACGCACAGTCCACGGGGCCTGGGGCATGAAGAGAAGCAGGTACTGCCGCTGCCTCTTGTGTGGGCTTGGGAGGGCAGGCAGAAGCCATCCTACAGCTAAGTCAGCATTAAATTAGCACCATTCAAAAAACCCAGATTTTTCATACTAATTTCCTATTTATCCCCTGATCTGAAGGGATTCTTTTCAATGTGGCAGAAACAACCCAGCTCTCCAGCAGCTGAAGCACTGAATTAGCTGATAAGCTCTTGCCGAGTGCCAATATTTATTAAGCCCACATACATTTTCTTCTCCCACACATCAAGCGTCGCCACTAAAAATCTCTGCTACAGCTACCAAGTCCCTGGCTGCTCTCCCAGTCAATGCCAGCACTTCTCAGCTACACACGACCTCAGAAACGTGCTGGGGAGCCAACTCCTGAAATCACCCCAGGAGCCTCTTCACAAGAGCCTGACCAGTTCCAGCCAGCAGCATCTCAATAACACCGGCTGCTCGCCTCCCGGAGCAATGCCCTTCCCCTTTCTCACAAACCCATCAACAACCAGATCCTGTTTGGCTTGGCAGATCCCACCCTCACCTTGGCAGACGCTGCGGGACCAAATGCTGCTGCCTCCGGTTGCACAGGATTCCCGTGTCCCGGCACAGGAGGGCAATGCAGGGCTCTGGCATGGGCTGACACAGGCTCCAGCACATTGCTCCTGGCCCTTTGAGCACAAGCTGCAGCTCACAGGCACGCAGGGCAGCAAGGCTTCTCTCACAACTAAGTTTAGCCTCCAGAGGCACACGCCAGCACTCACTTTCGGGTTGGCTGCAGCCAACAAGTCACACCGCTGAACACTTCATGCCAGGCCACGGGTCTTGCGACTCCAAGGGCAAACTTGCTGTGCATGAGTTTAACAGCTGCACAAGCTAAATAAGCCGAGCTACAGGGCTCCTGGATTGAAACACAAGACCTACTGCATGTCTGGGCATGGAGGAGGAACACCAGCTGTCAAACATGGGCACCAAACTAAAGCATGAAAGGGTTCAGTCAGAAGAACGCGACAGGCTTGCTGCTGCATTGTTACCTTTCTTTTTTAGCCCTTAGTAACTTAAAATTTTACATTCAAAATTACATATTTCACTGTGCCAGGGAGGTCTCAAACACTGCAGAAGTCTTTGTCTCCTCTTCCCCTCGGGAAAAGCAAACTCTGGCTTCGCATCTCTGGTAGCTGGAGCACAGGTTAGAGCACATGGGAAAGCAGCGTGACCAGAGAGTGAGTACAGGAGCCTGGGAGTCAGGACATGCAGCTTCTTTCTAGTCCTCTGACTGGATTTTCTGTGTAGCTCTCAGCTAGTCCCTGGCTTGATCTGCACTTCTCCACGTGTACACGAGAGCCTTCATAAAGACCTTCCCTTTCTGCTGCAATACCTTTACATTAGGAGGGGAAAAAAAAAGCTTTCAAAACCAGTATCTATTAGCTGGAGCTATTTAAGATGACCTAGCCAAAGCAAAGAAAAAAGTTTACCATAGGGAGCCATTCTGAAGTCAGCCCGTTTCATGGGGGGAATTATGTAGGTCACCAAAAAGTCTTTCATTGCTGACCTGCTGGTGCAGCAGTGGCACAGAGTGCAGAGCAAAGGAAAGGGAACAGCAGCCACCAGCAAGGACTGAAATCCCGACACTCACACAACTCCAATTCCAGTCACTTCAGGGGAACAGATTTCGCTCAGATGCATCTCAGCTGAGAAGGTAAAAAAGGGACAGCAGACTAAATACTGCGAGTTGGTGACTCAGAGATAAAAAGGGAAAAGAATTGCTATCATCAGAGCCTGCCTGCTGCTCCTGGCCACACCTGCTTAGGCATCAAAAAGCAAACAGAATCTTACCCCTCCTCCAGCACTGAAAGTCAAACCACAACACACACGTTAGTGCTGAGAAATTATTTGTGCCATATGTCCCTCCATCCCAAGATTAAACATCATTTCTTATTACTTAACCACAGTGCTTGGGCAGCAGGCAACACTTGTATGGCTTTTTCTTTCCAGTCCTGTGCCTACGGCCTGAAAACGCTCACGGTGCCAGATGCCTACAGATCAGCAGCTAAAAAATCCCAGGAACATGGTTCCACAGCTGAATTGATGAACTAATTACAAAGTCAGACCATGTGTCTTCAACATTATGAAACATCCTCCTTCCTCTCCACCCTGCCACAGGCAGGACCGTGCCCCCGCTCCCTGCTGTGCAGAGAAAGCAACACCCTGTGTGCCTTCCCAGCTCTCCAGCTTCACACCAACCACGCAGCCAGACACGCAGAATAAACCCAGACATCCAGCAAATCCAGAGAAGCAGCTTTGAGAGGCTTCTCTGCTTTCAGGTGAGCCATCAACAGAACGAGAATGAGCCTCTCTAAGCCTACAAACCTAAAGGAGGCTTCTACAAAAGCAGCAGCAAGCCAGAGCCCTTCCCTTGAGCTGTCCTGGTCTCAACATTTCCACTGGTTTTCTTTAAAGATCTTCCATTTTTTATTACATCCTATTCAGAGTGGTAACTAAGAACATGATGCCTTTGAATGACAAGCTACCAGTCCGAGAACAAAAGAGACAGGCAGATCTCTGGGAGGAAGAAGCAGAGTTATTTTACAGAGCATCAGCAGCGCAGTGAGCAATAGATCAAGCGGTAACCCCTGCCCTGGAGCAGCCGGAGGCCGTGCATCAAATGATGGCCAAGGATCCCCGACCATCCATCTTCACGTCTCTGCTGATAACAGACCTCAGCAAATGAAGAGGTAGGTGCTGGGGTAAATTAAGACGAGACCACGTTCCCATAAGTAAGGAAATCATCACCCCATTCCGAGCAGCACGGGGCCACCCCAAAACAGCAAACGGTGAAGTTTGAGTGGAAAACTCTTTCTGTCAGCCCGGACAGCGGCGGAGGCTCCGGCACCGACAAAGAGAGGGATGGAAACACGGGTGCGTCTGCAGGCTGCCGGGTGGGACACGCGGGGGCTCGCTCCCCACGCATGAACCCGTGTCACAGCGTCCCGCGGGAAGGGCTGCGGGTGGGCGAGGGGCAGTCGCGGGTGGGCGAGGGGTGGTCACAGGTGGGCGAGGGGGCAAAGGGCAGTGGCTGCGGGTGGGCAAGGGGCAATTGCGTGTGGGTGAGAGGCGGCCACAGGTGGGCGAGGGGCGGCCGCAAGTGGGCGAGGGGCAGCCGCGGGTGGGCGAGGGGCGGGTGAGCGAGGGGTGGCTGGGCAAGGGGCAGTCGCGGGTGGGCGAGAGGCAATCGTGGGTGGGCGAGGGGCATCTGCGGGTGGGCGAGGGGCAT